>JAMKCH010023283.1:0-35166 GCA_023653785.1 Ophioderma brevispina
ATATTTGCCCACTCCTTTGATTTAGTAGACTTTTGATATGTTGTTGTAAAGGTATTCTCAATACAATTCTGTTGGAATTGATTCTGTTGCAATTAGTGTTGGGTTTAAGGCAGCATTCATTCTATTTGACTGCCTATGACCGGAAGGAATTGAAAGGGAGCGCTGCAATTAAATATAAATCCCCCTACAATAAAGTACTGGACTATATTATAGGTGAAGCGGAGTTGTGACCCTTACCACCTGGTACGTTTATAAACCAATTTAGATCCTAAGTAATCTTCCTATATCGATTGTAATCTTCATGTAGTAGATGTAACCTTTTCGTCGAAATGAATGTAAGGCTTTACCAGCTTAAAGAAATTCTGCTCTTGCAGACCCAAGGTAGGGGGCATTATACTGGCTTAGACAAGGCGACGACGCGAGCGAAAACCGACCCCCTTACCCGATTTTTTCAAAAATGCCCCCTATCTCTGCCCAGGTGACACTGAAAACACGATCTGTGTACACCAATATGAAGCATAATTCAGGGTTCCTAGTAAACAATTTTGTGTTTATAGCTCTGAATTGCGGGAGAAGAGGATTTTCTAGATTTTCACCAAAAAATTAATACTCTCTTCAAATTCACTTGAACCCAACTCTGTGTACAACCTATTTGAGGACTGGGTCAGTGATCCTCTGGATTGAATTGCTTAAATTGGCCCAGTCGTTTGGATAAATCATTTAAGCTTTGAGCGACGCGTGTTGCCATAAGAGAGAAAAGAAGAAACTAGACAACGCCAGGCTACTAGGCCCGTTCCGTATGATGAAGTCATAGTGCACATGTCGGGTTGTTGTTGTTGACATTTTACCCTTTCATTTTGCATCGAGGCCTACACGATGCATATATAAAATTAGATCCATCAATTAAACTAACTTTTAGATTGACGCCGCCAGATGACCTCATTTTGACTGGTCGACTCTATGGATAATAGAGCGTTATCCAGTGGTTCTTGTAACCAAGTTGTGGGTTCAAATACCTTCTTGGTTGATGAGTTACAGTGGTTTTGCATATTAACTCATTTGCATATCTTACCCGTGACTCCTGGGCCACTATTTGTGTCACGAAGGGTGTGACATTCTCACCACTTTTGCACAGACACCACCCATCTAAGTCTTTGTTTTAGATATTTGCATTTTTGCATATTAATTAGATATGGCGGCCATTTTGCATGTTAATGACTTCGATTGTTTTCTTGTACAACCCTATACACTGGCCATAGACGATGCCCATGCGCAGTTTCGTCATCAGCAGACCTAATCTCTAAAGAAGTAGGCCTTCAAAGATTTTTAGTTTTTGAAACCTCAGATACTACCCGAGTTTCATGTGACCTTGACCCCTACAAGATGGCATCGCATGTAGGTCATTTAACTTCTTTTATCTTTGACCCCTAGATGACCCCATTTTGGACCTTTGACCCATATTGTGCACCAAACATAAGCTTTCCCAGTGGTTTTTGTGAACACATTGAAATAATTCTACTTTGGTTATGAGTTATATCGTTTTTTTGCATATTAATTTAGCTCATTTGCATATCTTCCACGTGAACCCCTGTGGCCAATATTCTGTCACATGATTCGTCTCGACATTATCCGCAACTTTTGCACAGACATCACCAATCCAAATTTTATCGATTTTGAGATATAGCATTTTGCATATTAATTAGATAATGCCGCAATTTTGAATGTTAATGAGTTCCGATAATAATTCCTGTGTACAAGCTGTATACACTGACCAAAGACGATGCTCATGCAGATTTTTCAGCGTAGTGCACCTTATCTGTAGAAGTAGCCTTCCAGATTTTTAGTTTTTGACTCTCTATTACCCTACAGGGTCCAGGTCAAACTATGTACACACCTGATGTAGTTGGTCAGTGTTTCTTCTGACGGGGATTGGCGATTTTGTCAATATCGCCCATCCGTTTGGTAGAAAGAAGGCGAAAAAGCGATGGTCGGAAGAACGAAGAGAGACTAAACAGCATAAGCAAATACTATGCCCCGTTTCACGGCCATAGTAACAACACTCCAGGAGACTAGGCCCGTTACGTATGATGAAAGTCATAGTTCACATGTCGAGTTGTTGTTGTTGACCTTTGACCCCTTAACGATGGCTCTTAGAGCGGGGTTACTGTGGAACTTTTTCACTTTTCTATGGATGCCTACAAGAAGGCATAGCTATGTAGGTCAATTAAGCTTCTTTTATATTTGACCCCTAGATGCCCCCATTTGGACCTTTGACCCATATTGTGCACATAGAAATAGAGCTTTTCCATGTTCTTTGAACCACATTTGACTAAATATCTACTTTGGTTGATGAGTTATAGCGTTTTCGCATATTAATATACTCATTTGCATATCTTCACGTGACCCCTGGGACCAATATTCTGTCACAGGATTCTGTCTCGACATTAGCCGCAACTTTTTGCCAGACATCACCTATCCAGTGTTATCGATTTTGAGATACTAGTCATTTTTGCATAATTAATTAGATAATCCGCCATTTTTGATGTAATGAGTTTCCGATATTAATTCTGTGTACAAGCCGTATACACGAATTCGACGGGTAAGCCTCGAAAGGACCCCTCTCACGTCCGCCCCCTTACTGGGGGGCATCTTAGTCCCCACACACACAGTAACACACACGCCACAATCTTCCTTTTCGAGCTTAACGACGAAATAAGAATTTACAACCTCCCTTTTTCGCAATTTTTAACATTTCACCGTTTATTTATATGGGATTTAAGGAGGATGATGTCCAGGGCCTGGAATTCTAGGGCAAGTTCCTTACGTGTGTTGTAAAAAATTGAAGGTTATCTCGCCCACCTTGCGTGACTGAGAAATAACTCTTATGGGTAAAATAACTGTTAAAATTGGTAATAACAGCCGCGTGAGAAAAATCAATTTTCGTAAAATTCAAACATCCAGACAAAAAGAAAGTACAACAATGTTGATATAATTCCGTGTACGTGAAAAATTTGATAGTGTCCCAAAGTAAGACCGATCGTATTTTGCTGAAAAACGTGACATCGTCCGATGGCGGGTTTGTTGTTTTAGAAAGGACCGCTTATTTTGGTTTTTACTGTACTGGAGTGATGTACGTGACCATGTGGACTAAATTTAACCATGTTTTAAAATGGAATTTGTAAAACAACAATCGTAATTAAAGCAAACTAAATGAAATAATAAAAAAAAATAAGTTCATTCCACTTCATTAGAAGCTTGCAGATTCGGTGGTTTTTTCCATTTGGGAACCGATACATCTGGTACGCTTGCAGACATTCACCTTCTTCCTGTGTCCATTGGAGAGTGGGAAAATTTTACACGCATTTCGTTTCCATTTTTGTACTTTTTATCGCTATTTGTGCAGCAAGAATTTTACATTTTTTTTCTGAGCGCCAATTATGATATCCAATGGATAACATTGAAAAAGTGGTAGATTTTTGCCGGTCCGAACTGATCAAAATTATCGCCTTCATTGTGGTAACACGTACACGTAACGGGTGTATAACGAGAAATGCAAAAGAAAAATGTGCCCCCAGTCATGGCGGATGGTGAGTGCGCCGCCTACGGCGTAGGGGCGAGAATAGTCGCCGTCGGATTCGTTATACACTGACCAAAGACAATGCTCATGTAGAATTTTCAGCAGTAGTGCACCTTATCTTCAGAAGAGTAAGCTTCCAAAGATTTTTAGTTTTTGACTCTATTGACCCCTACGAGAGGTCAAAGGTCCAACTATTTAACACCCCTGTGTACTTGGTTTTGTGGTTCTTCTGACCGATGTTGGTCAATCTCGGCCCAGCCGTTTGGCAGCAGAAGGGGTGGCGAAAAAGCGATGGGCGGAAGAAGGAGAAGACTAACATCATAAGGCAGAATACTATGCCCCGTTTCACGGGCATAGTCACTAGACAACTCCATGAGACTATGCCCCGTTACGTAGTAAGTCATATTGACCTTTGACCCTTACGATGGCTCTTAGAGCGGGCTTTACTGTGGACACTTTTCGTTTCATTGATGCCTACAAGATGCCTGCTATGTATGTCAATTAAACTTCTTTTAATATTTGACCCCTAGATGACTCCCATTTTTGAACCTTTGACCCATATTGTTCACATAAGAAATTAGAGCTTTTCCAGTGGTTCTTGTGACACATTTGACATAATATCTACTTTGGTTGATGAGTTATAGCGTTTTTGCATATTAATTAGCTCATTTGCATAGCTTACACGTGACCCCTGGTGCCAATATTCTGTCACATGATTCGTCTCGATAGTACCGCAACTATTTGCACAGACATCACCTATCCCAGTGTTATCGATTTTGAGATATACATTTTGGCATCATTAATATAGATATGCCGCCATTTTGAATGTTTAATGAGTTCCGATATTCATTCTGTGTACAAGCTGTATACACGACCAAAGACGATTGCTCATGCAGAATTTTCCAGCGTAGGCACCTTATCGTAGAAGGTAGCTTCCAAACGTTGTTAGTGTTTTGACCTCGATTGCCCCTACGAGAGGTAAAGGTCAAACTATGCACACCCCTGATGTAGCTTGGGTCGTGGTTCTTCTTACCGATTTGGGTCCAATAGCGCTCAGCCGTTTTGGCAAGAAGGCGAAAAAGCGTTGGTCGGAAGAAGGAGAAGACTAACACATAAGCAGAATACTATGCCCGTTTCACGGGCATAGTAACAGACCGAATACAAGAACCAGCCATGCTACCACACGGCTGGGTTAATATACCTCGCATTGAACAGATCCATGTTGAAGGCATGGACTATAATCTAAGAAGAGAGAAATCGGGTCCGCACTTATCAGCGTGAAACATGTTTCTAGTAATGTGAGCTCTAGTTTTCGTGTTTCTGTTTTGACGTCAGTCCGTTCGTTATGGGAAGAAGGAAGGATTGCGATCGGCGTAGTTTGAGCAGCCTATAATGTTCGTTTATATCTCTTTGTGACTATTTTTTTTACAAGACGACCATGAGGCGCCTGTTTTTGATGCGTTTTTTCTTGAACAGTGTCTTTCTTTCGTATGTTTTTTTCTTCCTTCTTGAACAGTGTCTTTCTTTCGTACGGTTTCTTTCCTTTCTTTTCTCTTTCTTTCTTCGTTCTTTCTTCCTTCTTTCTTTCTTTCTTTCTTTCTTTCTTTCTTTGTTTCTTTCTTTCTTTATTTTCTGTCCAACTTGCCCATATCTCAGACTGCAACATTCCATTTTGACCAAAACTGGTGACGAGGACAAGTACGTACACACAAACTTTTGACATGACCAAGATGGTGTCAAGGTCACGATATGGTCACAGGGGTCAATATCGTTTAACCATGCAAAATATATAGAATTAGCTCAAATCTCAAAGCTATACGGTCATCTTGTAGTACTTGAAAACACTCCAAAAAAGTCAATAATGACTTTGTCATATCGTCCGGTGGGGGGGGGGGGACCTCATATGTAATTCCAGAGTGTCAAATCAACACCACATATGTAAAAGTGGGCCCCAGGCTAAAACTTCAAAGGCATTTGTCACATCGTGTTCTGATTCGAATTCAAGCCATATGATTAGTAAATCATATTCTAGTATGTATTCAGATCGAGCGCAAATAATTATCTAAATATATTTAGAAATGAAATTTCTTGTGCAAGGCATTACAGCATATTATTCGGTTTTTGTCTCCCGAAATGTACATATAGGTTTGTCATGTTACTGTTTTACTACTTGGGTTTTGCTTTTTAATGTCATGCACATGGTTTTCCCGCCCAGCGACGATATGGCGCATGACTTAGGGGTCCAAGGTTCAAATACTTTTCCAAATTACGTTTACACTCAAATCATTACTCCCAGATTAAAACGTCTGATCACGAGACATGTATTGTGTAGTTTTGACATTCCCTACAAAGGGACTAATGCAAAGTCATTTGGGATGTTCAGGGATAACCAATCTGCATTTTTTGTTTAAAAATTTAAAACAGGGTCAAAGAGAATTTTTTTAGCCCATCCTGTAGACCTTGAAGAGGGGTCAATAAAAATTATGAACCCCATCACTGAGCCCATGGTTTTGGTGTCAAAGGCAAATACTTCAAATTTGTTACCTCAAAATTCACAACTCCTCGATTACAGAGTATGATCACGTGACGCATGTGTGTTTTTTTTGTACAATCCCTACAAATCTTAATAAATTTTGAGCAAGGTCATTTGGGTCAAGGGTCAAAAAGTTCATTTTTACACAATATGCTACTCCTCCTACAGATAACATCGCATGGAAGTTGTGCTCGTCCATGGGGTCCAAAGGTCCAGTATTGGGATACTTCCGATCTAATGTGAAAAATCTTCAAAAAATCATACTCTATATGTCAATTTAACGTGGTCAGTTGACTCTGTATATTTGAAGCAGCTTAAGACCCTTCACAAAATGATGCTAAGTATGAGGTCAAAGGTCCTTGAAGGGGAAACTTCCGTAAAAAATTTTTAAAAAATGATCTTAAAATATAAAATAGTAGAGTGAACCTTCAGACGTGCCTTATATTTATCCATGTATGACGGTAATTTTTATTTGGGATCAAAGGTCATTGTACAGGTCATTTCTGGTTGTAAGTTAAATAACTTCAAGAATTTTTATCTACAGAAGTACGTGTAGTAGAATTTTTTTTTATTTGCACTGGAACAATATTTTCCCGGTGTCCATAAGTTTTTTCAATATCGTGTAAGATCATTAATGGATCACAGGGTCCAATTTTACAAAAAAAATGCTAAGTAACCCTAAACTGGCTATTTTTTTTGCTTTTAAATGGAACATCCGGTCGTAATGTTAAAAATTCGTCAAACTTCCATTTCTGCTATAGGCAACGTTGCATTGTCACGTTACTCATACATATGACGCAGCTTAAATCCTGCAAAAAAGTTATGCACGACATGGGGGTCAAAGGTCATTAGGGTTGAACCTCCTGTCTTAATGTGAAAAATCTTCAAAATCCATAGCTGCTAGCTATCATGCAACATTAGTGGTCACGTGACTCATCCATGAAACAGCGTGAGACTCTTCACAAAAGTTTGATAGCATAGGATCAAAGTTCATTCATAGGTTTATTTCGGGCATGTCTGTTTGTATGTCTCCCCGCAGGGGCTATTAATACTACTTCGTATCATAATTTAAAGCTGGATGTCATACCTTCAATTTGATACCAACTTCGTTATTGCGTCGTGCTAGCACTTTTAAGCCATAAAGTGGTCGAGACAGAGATGTGAGAGCGTCTGGAGGGAGGGGTAAGAGAGGAGAGAGAGAAAATACCAATGAGAGAGAAAAATGAGCAAGAGAAACAGATTCCATTAATATAATGATATAATATGAAGATTCCATTCAAAATTAATATGGACTTGACAGACAAGCAATTGTCACGTTTTAATCTGTTTCTCAGTTTTTCATTTTTTAGAAATAGCAAACACTACAGTTGCTGCCAGAATTTGTTCATAGTGGGCAACGGTGCCCCCCCGGGGCGCGTCGTAATATCTGCATAAGTGGCGGCGTCTATGGTAGTCTCATGAGATTAACCAATGAGGAGGCCGACCTATTCGTCAGGCCAACCGCTGTGAAACATCCGGTGAGGAGCCATAGGCCGGGCTCCATAGACGATACGGAATAAATCGGTGAAATCTGTTGCGTTAGTCAACTGAATCGATTGCCTATTGTTCACCATTGTTGTCCCCGGACTATGATACGCCAGACAATGGGTACCCTCTACACCGGCCATTCACTTCCGTGTTTACGCACGTCCACCTCGGCGCACAGTAATAACTCTCTGCAGAGAGTATAATAAGGAGAAAACATCGTAAAACGATTTTGAAGAAACAATGCTGATAATATCTTCTCTTACATAATCTTATAATTTCTTACATTTCAGATTTCGTGTTTGATGGCAATTCACTTGATTTTTGGATATGTTGCTGCGTTTTTTGTTTTTACAGGTGTTGAATGGTTGTGGTACATCTTTATTGTTCTGAACTCACTCCAGGGTGTCTTACTCTCATTTAAGTGTGAAAACATGTAATATTTGGTAGTTTCAAGCATGTAACACACTTTGCTCCCAACTCATGGTGCATGACCTTATAGCATTAGGTCATGTTGACAGTTAATTGCATAAAAATTCAAAATGGCCGCCGTTTTAAAATTATGCAAATTAATTGTCAATATATGGCATAATACCTTAACTGATGGTCTAGTTGTGTTCTCTGACCCTGAAAACATATGTATAGACACAAGAATGAAGTCTTTACAAGCCTTAAATCTTGAGTTATGTACGAAAAATGTTAAAATGGCGGCCATTTTGAATTTATGCAAATTAGGCACACTTCCCCTAAAAATTAGCTTTGGAGACCAGAAGATTTGGAATCAGCATAAAATTTCCATATAGAAACACTGTTTCAATTGCTTTTACTCAAAAATGCCTTCGACTAGTTGCTTTTTGAAAAATGGAACCAGTCTAGAAATGAAATTTCTTGTGCAAGGCATTACAGCATATTATTCGGTTTTTGGTGTCTCCCGAAAATGTTACATATGAGGTTTTGTCATGTTACCATTTTACTACATGTGAGGTTTTGCTTTTAAATGTCAAATGCACATGGTTTTCCCGCCCAGCGACGATATGGCGCATGACTTAGGGGTCAAAGGTTAAAATACTTCCAAATTACGTTACACTTCAAATCATTACTCCTACAGATTAAAAAGTATGATCACGAGACATGTATGTGGTGTAGTTTGACATTCCCTACAAAAGGTACTTAATGAAAAGGTCATTTGGGTCACTTAGGTCAAACTCCTTTACTGTGGGTAAAATTTAAAACAGGGTCAAATAGAATTTTTTTAGCCCATCCTGTAGGACTAGATGAGAGGTCAATAAAAGTCAATTATGACCCCATCACTTGACCCATGGTTTTGGTGTCAAAGGTCAAAATACTTCAAATTATGTTACACTTCAAATCACAACTCCTACAGATTACAGAGTATGATCACGTGACGCATGTAGTGTAGTTTTACATCCCCTACAAAACTTAATAAAATTTTGATCAAAGGTCATTTGGGGTCACAGGGGTCAAAAAGTTCATTTTTACAAAATATGCTACTCCCCCTACAGATAACATCGCATGGAAGTTGTGCTCGTCATGGGGTCAAAGGTCAGTAATGGGATACTTCCGGTCTTAATGTGAAAAATCTTCAAAAAATCATACCTGCTATATGCAATTTAGCGTGGTCACGTGACTCGTATATTTGAAGCAGCTTAAGACCCTTCACAAAAGTTATGCTAAGTATGAGGTCAAAGGTCATTGAAGGGGAACTTCCGGTCAAAAAATATTTAAAAAAATTATCTTAAAATATAAAATAGTAGAGTGCAAACCTTCAGACGTGCATTAATATTATCCGATGTATGAACGGTATTTTTTATTTTGGGGATCAAAGGTCATTGTACAGGTCATTTCTGGTTGTAAGTTAAATAACTTCAAGAATTTTTATCTACAGAAGTAAGTGTAGTAGAATTTGTTTTATTTGCACTGGAACAATATTTTCCCGGTGTACATGAGGTTTTTAATATCGGTGTCAACGATCATTAAGGGATCACAGGGTCAATTTTACCAAAAAATGTTAAGAATAACAATAAACTGGCTATTTTGCTTTAAAATGGAACTTCCGATCTTAATGTGAAAAATCTTCAAAAATCCATTTCTGCTATATGCAACGTTGCATGGTCACGTGACTCATACATATGAAGCGGCTTAAGATCCTGCACAAAAGTTGTGCTCGACATGGGGGTCAAAGGTCATTAAGTTTGAAACCTCCTGTCTTAATGTGAAAAATCTTCAAAAATCCATATCTGCTAGCTATATGCAAACATTAAGTGGTCACGTGACTCATGCACATGAAACAGCGTGAGACTCTTCACAAAAGTTGTGATTAGCATAGGATCAAAGTTCATTGAAGGTGATTTCGGGATGTCTGGTTTGTATTGGTCTCCCGCAGGGCTAGGTAATAATACTTCGTATTCATAATTTAAAGCCGGATATGTAATACCCTTCATTGATACACTTTCGTATTGCATCGCGCTAGCACTTTAAGCCATAAGTGGTCGAGACAGAGATGTGAGAGAGGTCGGGAGGGAGGGGTAGAGAGAGAGAGAGAGAAATACCAAATGAGAGAGAAAAAATGAGCAAGAGAAACAGATTCCATTAATATAATGATATAATATGAAGATTCCATTCAAAATTAATATGGACTTGACAGACAAGCAATGGTCACGTTTTAATCTGTTTCTCAGTTTTCATTTTTAAGATAGCAAACACTACAGTTGCTGCCAGAATTGTTCAGAGGTGGGCAACGCGCGCGTCGTAATATCTGCATAAAAGGGGTGGTGTCTATGGGTAGTCTCATGCACGATTAACCAATGAGGAGGCCGACCTATTCGACAAGCCAATCCGGTGTGAAAGCAGATATAGTCCGGTGGGAGCCATAGTCCGGGGCTCCATAGACGATAACGGAATAAAGCGTGAAATTAATGTTGCGTAAAGAGTCAACTGAATCGATTGCCCTATTGTTCACCATTGTTCCCGGACTATGAGTACGCCGGACAATGGTTACTTCTACACCGGCATTCACTTCCGTGTTTACACACGTCATGCTCGGCGCACAGTAAATAACTCTGAACAATTCTGACAGAGAGTATAATAATGGAGAAAACATCGTAAAACGATTTTGAAGAAACAATGCTGATAATATCTTCTCTTATCATAATACCTTATTAATTTCTTACATTTCAGATTTCGTGTTTGATGGGATTCACTTGGATTTTTTGATATGTGGCTGCTTTTACAGGTGTTGAATGGTTGTGGTACATCTTTATTGTTCTGAACTCACTCCAGGGTGTCTTCATCTTTTGGGCGTTTGGTATTAATGAACGGGTTAGAACACTTTGGTATAACAGATTGAATCTGACATATAGAAAGCGTGGTCTATGTAAAGAAAGCAAAAGCGACATTCGTACTTCAGACCTATACAGTATCAGCAGCAAATTGCCTACTGAAGCAAAAAGCAGAAGTCAAAAAGCAGACGAATTTGATCGAAATGTGAGAGTAGATACCTCACATCTTGCACGTCCGTCTTTCAATTATGACGGTTGTATTTAATTTATTCGATAAACGTATATAGACTTAACCGCTTTTGTACAAGAGCTGCCACTTTTGAACAATTTAAATGTGAAATATTATAGCTTTTACAGTATTATAAAGATTTTCTTCAAATCGAATTTGTTTTTAAAAATCAGGCATAGGCAACTACGCTTTTCGTGAACTTGTGACAAGCGTTCATTGACCAAAAAGACCAAAATATACAAACAGCGAAAATGAAAAACAAATTGGGGAGCTGGAGGCAAGGGTTCTGAGCAGGGGGACCGCCCCCATCCCCACCCCCGTTGGTTACGCCACTGCTCATTGTAACATAGCCTGGGCTATTACATATCCGAAACCTCAAACTCTATGCCCATGGACCAGTACAGAAACAACGGAACTGGACAAACTAAGCTTAAAAAGGGCCATCCTCATATTACAACCTTACCTTACCTCTCTCACTGCAAAACACTGTTCTAAGAATAACAAATATCATCTTTGATATAAACAAACTTCAAACTGCCCTTTTCATGTATCGCTACTCCCAAGTTCATTTGATGGTTTCTTTACCAAACAAATTAAAATTCATAATTATAATACAAGAAATGCTCATCATTACCAGATTCCTAAATACCGTTCCTCATTAATCAGAAACTCAAAGTTATCGGTCCTGCCCCCGGAACACGATTGATATGGCACTCACTCCAATTGCTTCAAACTCAAATATATATATAAAAAGCACTTAATTTGTAAATATAATGGTTTATATTTCCCGCACGTGTCATCACTTCTGATCTTGCTTGTTTACTTTGCTAGCCTTCACCTCGTTTACCCTTAGTCTATCATCCTTGTCCCTGTTCTCTTCGATGCCTGTCCAGTCTTATAAATGTTTCCACTCGATTTTTCAAACTATTGTATTTTCCCATGGCGGAAAAGAGAGGGAGGGGGGCCAGCACCGAAAGCGAAGGAGGCGAGCCAGCAGACTCCAAGGCGGCGGGCGAAGGGATTATTTAGTAAGAGTGGTATCAAAGATTAAAGCCCCTCGGGTTTATTTTGTATCTATCTCCATTCAGATAAATACACATAGTAAGCTTACCTATACTATATTATCATCTGATACAACATATAAATTATTGTAATATGTTCCATTATTTTATATTTATTTGTATCATGTATCATGGTCGTTGTTCTGATGAAATAAATGAAACTGAACCTAAGAATTTATAGGATCTTTTCACGGAGAGTAAACTATGCTGAATGGATTTGTCGTCCAGGGGTCCGTTGCCAATCTCGTGAACCCTACGGATACAAACTCATGCGTATGTCCTACATAATAGACCTTTTATACATAACCAGTTACACGGTGCTTTGGATAATTTGCTCCACTCAGGCATGACTTACGACTGAGTTAATCGCGAACGGGCCCCAGCATGCGGTGAACACAATACATGCTCCTGCTTTACCTGACCTTTTCTGATATTTCTGAAGGAGATTATTTTGTATTCTATTCATTGTTGGGTTGTTATGAAAGACAGGTCTGGCCAATTTATCATATTTACCTCCTGTGAAACTGTTAGTTTGAACAACCATTGAACAACACTGAATATCAGTCTTACACACCACTACTCCATATGGCATTAATATCAAATCTGAGAAGTAAACAAAATCTGGGATGACTTTACTTATTCCATCCACAGCTCTTTCCTGATGTGCCTTTTTCTGAGCACTTCTTGTTATCAGTTTGTTTCACAGGTGTCATTCATGCCTTTTGTGCATTCCTGCACTGCCAGCTTTGTGAATTCTTTTCTTTTGTGTCCTTTGTAATCTTTCTATTCATCCAGTTTCACTTTTCTTTTCTACTTGCTTATTTCAGTGCACTCTGCTTCTGGTCATCGCTTGGTGGAGTGCCATTCCTCCTCGTGTCTTGATAAAGACATTTTTATAGTGTCGAAACGTTGTTTGTTTTCTGTCTCGGTCTTTTTTATCCTGCACACATCAGTTGAGACTGGAGTTAGTTATACCAAAGTTTTAAATCCGTTTTTGTCCCCGTTAACGAGGGTGGCCGGATACACCTCACTCAGCAATACTGCTGTGTGAGGATTTATTGGAGCAAAAGATAATTGACCGGATGCCCTTCCTGACGTCAAATTGTGTCATCGTGTGAAATAACTAAGCTCAAATCGAACTCCTTCATATAGAAAATCACAACTTTGTTATAAAATTCCGGATCCGGAAATTTTGTTATACACGGTATCCTATGGCGCTGTTATACTGTGCATAAATGTTTACTGCATGGAAGCATTTTAGGTAACTATCTTTAGTTATGGATGACTACTTTTAATTACTACACATATTTCGAGATCTCTGAATCAGCCTTTAAATCGCGACCAGGGTCTGGATTTACCATCCTTTTATAATGTCCTGATTCGACCCAAGTCAATAAAGGTAAATAGAAGGGCAAGTCCATCATAACACCTCAGGACATCTTCTGATGAAGACGTGTGTTTACACGTCGAAAATTAAAGATTGTTGAATGTTTCTTTTGTGCTGAAAGCTTGTTTGAACTGTTTTGAACAATTTTATAGTGAAATTCTGTTCGGAAATTCAGTTATATACTGTATTAAGAAATGATTTAAATGAATAGGAGTGGGTCGCAGACTCTTTTTAAAGGTTGACCAAGTTATATATAGGATATGTGTTGAGGTGGATCATTTGCTTCCAAGGTTTTTATCAGCTTTGACCTGATTCATTATATGTTTTTTGCGTGTTTATTTGCTGTTCTGTTCAACCAGTTTTTAGGTATGCTTATAATTTCTATAAGCACTACGACATTTTGAACAATATGAATTCCTCTACAAAATTCTTCGCCTTCTGCAATGGTTTCTGGTAAGGCTTGATTACGCGTCTCCGGTAGAATAAGGCAAAGAAGTCCTGATGCAATGGCAAATGCTCCAAGAATAATGAGCGGGACGTAATCATTGAAGTCTCCCTATTCAAACAAGAACAAAGAAAACAAAAAATACATGCATACACATATACAAACACACAAACGCACAAAAACACAGATTAAAAGAAGAAGAAAGAAGAACAAGTTTGGAGAACAAAGGTATCGTGTCATAATAGCAATTAATATTTCATATATTTAAATGTTGTTTTACCGTGTTTTATTACCGTAAATACTTTTAAGTAGTGATACTTGGAGTTCTAGCGCAATCTCTGTGTTCATTTTTGCTTGTTACAAAGACTTAAAACATAATTATTTAAAATAAAACAAGTCAAATGGATTGAATATTTTCAATTAAGTAATTAACCAAAGGGTTCAAATATACTCGAACCCTCTGAAATTTTGTAATTGTCCTTACCAAGTAAATGATGAACGGCGCAAGAATCCCGCCAATTCGAGATGAGAACGAACAGGCGCCTAGCGTGACTTGACTGCAGAAATTACAGAAAGAAAGCACGTTTCAAGTAATTGAAGCTGTTCATAAATCTACATCTTTCGGTGCTTAAGCTGTGTCAATGTTCTCTGTTTAGTACCGTTTTGTTTTGAGACCAACAATGCACTTTTCCCCAATACAGAAGAACGTACCCGTTTTCATCTGAATACCACGTGGTCTAGTCTATTACGTCGAAAGATGCAAATTATAGACACGCACGAAACGATTTTGAGATTTAAAAGTGGGAGACGCGCAAAGTACAGTTGTATCAGAATTAATTGACCCAATATATGTTCCCGGAACACGTGTGACCTGCTGGCGCGTTCAGTGAGTGAGAAATATAATCCGTATTAGATACTTTCAGAATGAAACTTGCTTTTTTCCCATTAATGTTTCGCGTTGAGCCTATAACTCTAGATCAACTGTTTAAAAGAGACAAATGTTTGTATCACTTGTAAATATTTAAATGGGTATTTCGTGATTCATAACCTCGTCCCCCGATTGACCTCAAAGCAATTGATATTTTTATATCATCTCGACCGTTCTTACTCGTTCTTACTTGAAAATTCGATCTACTCTAGAAGAAAATTGTAATTTTTGTATTTACAACATTACAACACAGTGGCCTACAACTATTCGCTCATAACATCAAAATGACACATCAGAATCAACCGAAGTTTTTTAAATAACCTTTTCTTGAGGTAATGAGGTAATCCAGTGAATCATAAACAAAAAATAATTGGCTAAGATCAAGAATGCACCTTTAAGTCTAATTCCATTATATGACCTTTGACCTTTTATACGTAGGACGACAAACAACTATTTGTATTGTGCATTTCTGAAGATGACATTTACTTACCGTGACCTTTGAACCACGTATAACAGCGGTCGCATTTCGATGTAGAAGCGCCACGTAATAAGATTCTTTTCCCAGTACAATCGCATATAGTGTGGGGAATTCAAACCTTTCATTTTATAGCATTTGTGTTGTACACTGTGATTTGTTTGGACCGATTGCTAGGGAAACCAGCCTATTACGTGGCACTTCTGCGATGAATTGGCTTTTAATTATTTTAAGCCAAACATGATATCGCTATTTGTATCATTTTTGAAGGAGTTAGATGAAACGAACGCGCAGACGTTGTCGGGCTGTGTTCCTATGAAGAAATACAGGAATGGTTACCCTACTCTGACAGCATGCAAACACGTTATGATTGTGTAGTTCCAATTTGGTATACTCACCGAATGACTGTCGGCATAATTTCAGGGGAAAAGACGTAACTCATGCTAAACGTATATGAAACCCAGAACTTGCCGATGGTTGAAATTGCAACAATGACAGGAGCAAGATTTGTACCATCCTCTGTTAAAAATTTGCACAATAATAATCTTGTTTAATATGGATCTGCATTACTCACATGGTGTTGAAACTCTTAGCATACACACAGCTGTTGACCCCATGCAAATTGTCTCTTTTATTTTTAGAGCAATTTTAAGCAATGGCGACACAATTTTGACAACTGATATAAGTAGGGACATGCAAGAGCTATTACCTCCGCAAAAAATCTGAAAAATCAATTGTGGGAATCTTGCCATATAGGCCTATAATGATCATAACTTGTATGTTATAGCGCCCTCTATATTCCTATCTCCCATAGAAAGACGTGTAAAACTAGAATTTTATGAAAAATCATATTTGCCCGCAATGAAAGTTCATCAAATTTACATAGGATGTAGTGGCATAAATACTCCAAATTAGTTGCCAAAAGTGTGTCACCGTTGATATTTGTTGTTTTATTTTAATATTGTCATAATAAATGAGACTTTCAAACAGCTGGTACAAACGGTACAGAGATTTTAGCGTACTTCATAAGTTGTTAGCACCTTCAGCTACCTCCACCCTTTACTGTGACGCCAAACGTTAAACCAATACGACTCTTTTTTTTAATATGAGTAGTGTAGAAAATAATGTGCTGGACAGTTTCGTTACCGTTTGCTTTAATTATCGTGTTTCCTTCTATGGTGTGCGCCCGTCCCCGACTTTCATCCAAAAATGAAAAATGATATTTACAAAATAGTCAAATATGAAACTATTAGGCATTTTTCTACAACTAAGCTCCATTGAAAATTTTCACTTGTCCTTTAGTTATGTCTAATCAAAGGACAAGGTTTCATTATCATTACATTATTATATCTCGTCTTATATTGTTTCAATTTGAAAACAACTTATGCTGTACTCATGTGTGCAAAGGTAGTTTTGGCCGAGTCACAACAGATCGTGATTGAGTCGACTTTGGAAGCGTGCACATAAAAGTTGAGACATGACTATGAGTTGGGACTTTCAAAATTCACTGCAAATAAATGCACACACACTTGATATTTACCAATTATATATACCAAGTATTTCTTCTGCCTTTTCAAAGGGTCTCTCTTGTTATATATCGTCTCAAGAGGAAAATCTGACAATCACCTAAACAAGTGAGGTAGCGGTATTTTTGTTGTCAGATCTAGGAGCAATTTCCCACTAACCAAGGGAGGGGTCCGCTCCGTGATTTCTTGTCAAGTGGGTTTTACAGGTTTAAGGAACGTTAGGGATAGAGTGTAAGTTCTAGACGATTCATAATTCTGTAGTTGCAACAATTCAGATCGGTTTTGTAATGGCTCTAGAAATACATGCAAAACATTCTGGGTTATTCGTATCAAATAAAATGCCATCTTACCAGTTTTATCGGGAAGAAACGCTATCAAGAAGCAACAAATGCCTGAGAACATGAGGCAGAGCTTAGCGATGTTCGACGACCACCCCTGCAAAACCAATGGTATGTGTTTTTGTAAAGAGATTGGGTTGCGAAAAGTGCACAAGTCCATTTTTGCGTTTTTGTTTTTTGAGTTATTGGTAGTTTTTAAGTCTATGTGTTTGTTTTTAAAATCTTATATTATCTGCTCCTCCTAATAATCGGTAGCACGTGAGGGGGTCTACCGAGGTCACTTTTTAAATGGTCTATCTTTAAATGTGAGATCAACACAAACGTACTGATATGTGATGACATTGAGGCTTGTAGACATGAACAAGAAGGTGAATACCTTCTTGTTTGAAGTTTTTTGCGGAGTAATTCCATTCGAATTTATCGAAATTTAGTAATTAGCAAATTCGTATCTGCGCAGTTACTACGAATTGCGTTGTATTAACACTTCAAACTACGTGTATGCTACAAAGTTGTGTCTGCACAGATACGAGTTTAAAAATGCATTACTTTTCTTAGATCTATATATATATTTTTTAAAATAATGAATTTTGTTTCATCTGAACGCAAGAGCACAAATCAATAATCGATTTGAGCTATTATATTGATCACTTCTATTGGCAATACCCATAAGCATGTAAAGTTTAACATTGAAAGTCCTGTCTCAAAACACCAAATACATTAACTTCTTACACTTATAACTTAAAATTGGTATCATATGTCGTTCTGTTTTTTTATGCAGGGTGTGCGTGTCTCTTTGTTTATCTGATACTTGTGGATTATGTCGACTTTGTTTGTCTTTTTTTTTGTGGCAGGCGTAACTATAATTGTGTTCGAAACAAAATATTACTTCAGGATAGCAGATATGTTTACTAAGTTACTAAAAAACTTACCATTTAGAGGCTAATAACCATGAATTAATTCCCTGTGGAAGTTCCACTATACAACCTAGAAATATATTCAGATTTTATTTCCTGCGAGAGGGCGCTGTTGGCTCAGACATAAAGGTGAGCTGTCTGTAAACCTATGTAGTAATTATAAAGATGTTAACACATTATTTATGGGCCTGCTTTTGACTCCATTTTGGGGATACATGCATTATAAACTTGCTATGCAGTATTACTTCAACTTTTGTTATGCGAAACTAACATGTAAGTATTACATTACGATAATTTTATTTTTGCTAGGTCAGGTCTCGCGTGCAAATCAACCAGCGTGAACGAATATAGTCAAGTATGAATTCCTTGCCATACTGCGTCCAATAGAATGGCCATATAATGTCTTCAGATAGTTTATTTATTATTTATTTATTTCAATTTAGAGGACCTAGACCGCAGAGGGGGTAGGGTACCACTCTAACTAGGTTATCCCTCGAAACTGACCATAAACGGCTTGGGACACTCAGGGTTACCACGCCTACTCTTCTCGAAACGTGACTGTGATATTCAAACAAAACCGATTAAGTCATGCAATACAACATTTCCTTGCCAAAGCTCTGTCGAAAAACGAGTTTCAAGACATAACATGGAGGAAATTAAAATGAACGGTTTGTGTGGGGCAAAATCTTCAGAGAATATTCAAGGTTGAATTTCCTGATTTTCCAGCAATCCTTCAGTTTTATTCATGTCCCTCAGATTCATGGAAAGCTTATTCACAAAATTTGAGTTGATTCGAATCTTGTCGGTTGTTTGTGGTATGAGCAATTCTTTGTTCCACGGTCCATATGCCACTGTGCTTGTAAGTCTGTCCTTTCGGACAGAAAATACAAATCGTGAATTTCTATTACAAATACACAGAATTTTCCACGTAAATATTTGGTTCAGATGGATATAAAAAATCTCAAGTTTTGTCAGGTAGGTCGGGGCGAGGTTTGGTGATCACGAAATGCCCCTTTAAAGGTTAATTTACCCGCCAATTAAGATTACTCTACAGGAGCAAAAATAAAAATCTGGAGAGGAATTATAGAAACGGCTGTTTGGTTTACTCGACACTTAACTCTTAGTAAGACTAAAGTAAATTCCCTTGCAACTTACAAAAGGTGCGGAGTAACTTAATCTCGAAATTACTCCGAGTTTGAAGTCGAAAAATCACAAAATACTCCACAACTTACTTAACTTTTTAAGCTCTCTCGCACGTAAGCTCATGTTTGGAGGAGCCGGATCATTGGGTAAAAAATGACTAAAATCGTTATCCAAAGTTGAGTAACCCTGGTTAGGTACATTGCCTTAAATTTTACTCAACAGTACTTTTAGCATTAAATTTTGCCTAAAATTTACTCAACAGTACTTTTAAGCCTTAATTCAGTTTTTAAAGTTCATATCGCTAGTATTGTTTGTTTTCTTCCATCATTTTTCACACTAAACTCCTAAATAATAAAAGTGTCATAATTAACGTTTTGCAATGTTCTTGTAAGAACAATCACTTCGTCTATGCAATAAAGTGAACAGTTCAGTTCATAATTCCTGATATTAAACAAGCTTTAATAGATTAAATATCTTACCAACAAATTCAAATTATAAAACTCCGCAGGAGGATCTTGATTTAAACGACCATCAGTGAAATTATATCTTTTTTAGCTTTAGCGTTTTCTATGTATCGACATTTTCATGGACTCTTTTTGACTATTACAATGTAGCCTTTTCCCACTTTCATTCTTCACGTTTCCCTTGTATATTCTGACCTTAACTACGTTTCGCCAAGAAGGTAATGCCAGGGGCCTCGATACCATTAAACCTGGCGATTCTATGTAATGTCTTCTGCTTCCGTTATTCGACCACGTGATTTAGCCATCGCGTTGATTTGCAGGAACAATCCTATAAGAAGTACATTCCAATAGTGGTACTAACAATGTTTAGAACAACTACTTTTTTAAAGTGGTTGTCATTCTAGACTAGCATTAACTTTGACAAATAAAAAAGGTGTCCTGCAATTGACTGTTGATCATTCAAGAAATAAGGTAACCATGTTTTCATAATGTGGCAATTAACAATTAATCAGCTTTTCAAATTCAACTTTATCATCATAGATATTTTCATTATCATAAAATTTCACTTTTAGAATTGCATGACAAATTAATGAATTATTATAACGCAGTAAAAAAAAAAAAAAAAAAAAAACAAAAAAAAAAAAAAAAAAAAAAAAAAACAAAAAAAGAACTAACATTGATATAAAACCACAAAGGTCTCAAACCGACCAAACAGGGTGGATTCGTGGGATCACTTCAGTGTACCTTTTTAATGTTAAACGCCATTGCCAGTCGCTCTGAATTAATTACTCCGGAGTCATTCTATTCTGAATCATCGTGTTTACACATAATGCCCGTAAAGGCGCCAATTTGGGCTGTTCATTTTCAGATTGAGGAGGACTAATTTATATAAAGCTTACAACCGTGCAAAAAATATCAATTTTGAAAAATCTTTAAACAGTTGATGGATATTAAGTATAAAAAACCTCCCCCACAACGGCACGCCAATCAAGTTTATCAGGGATAAAACGAGTTATAATGTCTCCAATTCGAAGCAGGTAAGCGATCTGGGGTTACAAACGCAACAGACAAACCCCACACAAAAATGTGAGGTCCCAGATACTGCATACGTGCGCATTTCAGGTGCAAACATTTCCGCTATTATCACAAAGGCGCTGTTTCAAAACCCCTATAAGTCAAGAACTAGAGAGGAGGAATCTCTTCTTCAGAAAATGCATGATTTTTTTTTTTTTTTTTAATTTTTTAGTTTTTTTTAATACAAATTAATTATTATTTAAATTAAGTATTCATTGTCCTTTGTTTGTCTAGAAAATTATCTTTAATTTGCATAAATTAATATTCATATCATTGGACGGACATAAAGCGCAAACAAAGGATAAGGTTAAGTGGAAACGATAATTCTCCCTCAACGTAGGCTATAGTGACTCGTAAATCCTCTTCAAGACAACCTTTCCTAAAAAATCTCAATTTGCAATACTATATATTCTCCATCGTTACCAATTATGTATAACAAAGTTGGCGTTTAGGGGTTGTAATGAGTGAATTAACAAAAATTTATTTTCAATTTACCCATAACGTACATAGGTGCTATTAATAATAATACTACAATAGACAGTATTCAATAGCCAGCCATGTTTGTAGCATTCCCGTACCACAATACATTCACATGTCAATGATCCCTGTGCAATCGCTAAACATGGATCGATTGACAGTTTAATGTATTGTAGTCCTGGAATGTATGCATCTTGTCCACCAACATGTCTGATGGCTGACGTCATATTGAATACGGTCTATAAACAATCAGTATAACGCCCAATGCAAGTAGACGCATTACGACGCGAGAGAAAATCATTATTACCATTACCTGTTCAAAAAAGCCAAAAAAGAAGTAGAAGACTACAAATGCACTGTAACTGTTAACCAAAGCCATGGCCATCCCACATAATGCATCTGCAACCAATGAAACGTGTAGAACCACTTTTCTGCCGAAATAATCCGAAATTTGTCCAGATGTCACCGAGCCTACCATCACCCCTGTCATGAGTACGGACTGTGCAACTTTGACTAGAATGGCATCATCACAAACCAGATTGAACTGTGAAAACAATCAAATGCCATCAACTATCTTTCTCTCTCTTGTATATATTATACTACAGGAAATTTTTTAGGAAGGTGAAAATGAAAATTGACTATATCTTAAAATTAAAAATAACGACAAACGCCTCATTTAGCTTGTTCACATATAAAGTGTGTATGAACAAGTAGAAACATTCGGTAATGAGGGTATTCTTTGACATCAT
The DNA here is from genome assembly GCA_023653785.1 of Ophioderma brevispina. Taxonomy (NCBI): domain Eukaryota; kingdom Metazoa; phylum Echinodermata; class Ophiuroidea; order Amphilepidida; family Ophiodermatidae; genus Ophioderma; species Ophioderma brevispina. Next base: position 22,144 of record JAMKCH010023283.1, read on the forward strand.
ATTAGATATTCTATGAAGCTTTTCACGAAGATATGATCAAGCCTATATAACCCCGGTTTCTTCTTCTATCGTATGTCACCAACGAAGAAGGACTAGATCTCAATGTTGTGATTCAACAGCCAATCCATTGTGGAGTCATCATCTTCAGCCACACCCAGGGCACCATGTGGAGGATGGTGGAGGCAACATGCATTGATGATGTGGTCTGCTGTTTGTTCAGCCTCTCCACACTCACAAATTGGGCTCCGGGCAAGACCCCATAGGTGCATGTTGTGCTTGAAGCGGCCCACTCCTGTGTGCATGCAGTTGAGTTTTAACCAAGCTTGGCGTAGAAGATCAAACCCTGGACAGGATTTCACTGGCTCTGTTATGAAATTCTTCATTGCCAGTCCAGGTGTGATGTTGTCTCCTTAGTACGTGAATATGAGATCAAACCGTGTGCCTCAAGGGTGCCTTGACTTCAAACGAGGTGTAAGAGCATCTCTCGTGATTGTATTGTGAAGGAGGTTGCTTGGATTAAGTGCTCGTCGAGTCAGAGCCATGGAGTGAGATTTCCTACCCAGGTCAGCAAGTGGGATTTCTGCAAGAACTTGGAGCTAGTCTACAGGTGTTGATTGGAGGCAGCCAGTGATGGTTCGCAAGGAGATGTTCAGGCTTGCATTTTAATTTGAATTTATGGAACATTGGAGGCCTGCCTATAAATGCCGATCCTTCATCACGGTTAAAGCATGCGGAGAAAACAAATGACTAAAATGTTTGCACTGACACTTCTGTTTAATGCTACAGAATAATGCTGAACATCAAACGTCTTGACTGTGTGCACAAATCCATCTTATGACCAACACCCAGCCTCTCATCAACACTGTAAGGCAACATCAACTACGGTTCCTTGGCCACATTCTCCGAATGCCAGAAGATGAGCCATTTAGACGATATGCTCTCTTCGAACCAAGACATGGCAAGAGGAGACCTGGGCGTCAGAGGAAAAGCTATGTATCCTACATCCAGAACCTCCTAGGGACGTTGACCATTATTTACAGCCAGCAAACATCGCTGCATTGGCAAATGAACGCAGTGCTTGGAGAAAACTTATAGTCGCCTGCTCCGCAGCCGAATGATGATGATGATGATGATAATGATCAGATTATTTTAACACTTTTGTCCCTCTTGATATATTTCATGTAACCTCTCACAACTTTCTAGTTTTTCATTTCTTTAAGTTGTATAAGATTACTTACGTCCATTACAAAGGTAGTTTCGCCAATGCTGGTATCGTAATTCCATCCGTATCTACATTTGGTCTTGTTCTCAGTCACAATCCCATCATCTACTTCATACATATGACAGGCGTCCATCTCCTGACCACCATAGCCCGGCACCGTTTCATTTGCTGTAAATCCCGGAGGAGGAGTGCAGTGATAGCTCTTCGGTATGCCTCCGATGAAAACCATACCCATTAATATGAATCCAGACAAAAAATAACAAACACATAGCACTAGGTAGACAAGGGTCTGGAATCGGCCAAAGTTACCGAGGAGTCTGAAAGCGTCATCCAACTGCATTATTCCAAATTTTCTGAATCTCTTTTTTTTCTGAATATGATAAAGAATTGTTAACGATCCTAGGGTGTCAGTTACAAGTACTTAGTAAGAAAATAATTCAATTGTGTTAAGATTGTTTTTGATCATCTTGTGTAAAGCAAAACTAGTATACGGTTTTCGAGGTAAGAGAATAGCTATGTATGACCTATTAGGAGACGCATAATATTTGCTGTAGATGAAGATATCTCAAATATATGTTATCGACGTGCAATATCGGTCAACGGCCAATTGTTCAAATTTGTAATGCAATACTACAAACAAAGAAACAAACAAACGATTAAAAAATAAAATGGTCAACTTGAGTTCGCTTTAAATTTCGGGATATAAATGTATAATATAGAAATCCCGCAAAAGAGTCCAAAGCAAGATATATTACATTGTTAATGGCATATCTTCTAGAACAAAATATTTTGACTCCAAATCTACTGGTTTTCCCTACAGTTGCACTGTACGAGTAGAGCAAAAAATTATAAAGTATAATTTTGCATGAAAATCCTCCTAAATTACAGAAATATTACAACCACAGCAGTCCACCTAACATAATTGTTTACCGAAAAGTTAAAGATGATACCACAGATTGTCGGGTTATGTTACTATCGGGACAGAAACTGCGTTGTCGATCGCGATCGGCCCGGTCGCGATAGGGAGAAAAAGCAAGGGATGACTCAAAGTCTCTTGTGTTGGGGTAATGAAAAATAAATCTCGTAAAAATAAAAATAAGTAACATAAATTATTACGTGAAACTTATGACGAGTGTACTCTTCTTAGTAATGTTTATTAGAAACCATTGTACTCACTCGAATATTCACACCAACATACTCATTGCCAGCATGGTCGTTGCTGATAATAATACCATCCTATGTCGATCCCAAATCAGTGCTACCTCAGTCTAAACACAGGTCTTCGTAGTGGCCACAGTAGACACAACTCTGAACAGAAATTTTATCACCTGACTAGTGGTGGTTCAAAGATCGAAACATTTTATTGACTTAATTTAATCGAGACCATTAATGTGCGTTATTCCATGTACCGATGATATCATATTCGGAAGGCGAACTAGGCCCTGACTTAGAACTACATTAAATATTGATATCAAAACACCTCACGTACTATATAGGTCACACAATAATATTTCTATTACGGTACATTTTGAAACATCCTTATACTCAGAAAAACATGTTATAAATCCATTGAATAGTTGCCATTGAATAGAGTGCAGGGTTAAAGTGCAACATATATGAGCGTGTCTAAGCTTAGGGGTGGAATCCAGGTTGCATGAAAATGAGAAAATATGCGCAACAAATTGGGTAGCATTTCAATTTAAAGGCTGACTCAGAGATTTCTGTAGGAGGGCACCCTCAATTTAAAAAAACAAATCGAAGTCTTTCATATAGAAAACCACAACTTTGTTATAAGTTCCGGATCCGGAGTTTTTGTTCTACAAAGTATCCTATGGCACGGTTACACTATACATAAATGTTTACTACATCAAAACGAAAACATCCGATTCATCTCAAACTTTGGAATTCAGCATTTTAGGTGATTGTCTTTAGTTCTGGTTTACTATTTTACTATATTTAATTAATACACGAAAAATACTTCGAAATCGCTGAGTCAACCTTTAATTTCATCTTGGTGAATAAAATATATTCAGGCGAAGCTAATTTTCGTATTATTCATTTACATATCTGACGAGATTCTTTATAAAACATATTGAATTATTTAAAGGTGCAACGAGAGGTTTTGAGGCATATGTAGTGATTTCATATAGGTTAGACATGTCTTACCTCGTATTTCGCTACAGAAATATCTTAAAAGTAAAAAGGTGATTTTTATTTGCTTACATTTCATTTTAAAACATAGGCTGAATTTTGTATTTGCTCCAATACGAAGTTAGATATTTTGTACCAAAGCAATGTTTCTATCCTTTCAGATTGGGATATACATGTATATTTTGATGGAAGGCAAAAATCAAGGATTTTTTTTTTCGGGACAGCCGATATTTTAAATCGAGCTCACGTTGCACCATTACATAATAAGAAGTAAATGTAAATAATGCATTGAACACATCACATAAGTAATTAATATGCTTATTTCACCTACCCCCCCCCCCCCCCCATGACTCCACTATAGTGGCGTGTATGTCAGGATTGCCGTGCAAATAATAAAAGGATGGGTGGGGAACTATAGTATTTTTCGCATCTTTGATGTGCATTTTCTACTACTTTCTTCTTAACGTATTTTATATAACGTCAAGAAAACCTACTTTTGTTTCTTCTTGAAATCCCTCACGGGATTTGGGTGGAGTATTAAATTACGTGTGTACACTCAGCCGCACCTTTTCCATATGCAGTTAGTGTCCACTGTACACGGGGCCTCCCACCCCACCGAATCATTGTGACATGAAATCCATTCATAAGTTGATCTTATGTAAATAATTCCCACTACACAGGGCAACCAACCAATTACTGATCAATGACATGCTATGGATGAGTGGATTACCCACACACGTTTGCATGAACATTGGTCGAGTAGGCCTGGTTTACACATTTTGGAAAGCCTTGTTAGAAATGGTCGTTTTCGGAATTTTTCAGTACCGATGTCACCAAATTAACACACCACCCTTTTTAGAAATAAGAATTATCTGGTTGGTCAGCTTTCTACAATAGTATAGGTTCTAACCGTTTGTCCATGACGCTCTTTTGAATCTGCACAGCAATCACTTGTGATTTTTGCCATAGAGTTAACATTATACCCTACACACTACCACTCTTTATAAATTAACCGTTTTCGGATTTTTCTGAATGTTCTATCATCATAAAATTCACATATGTTATTGATGATAATATTTATACACTTGAGCTTCTACGAAGAAAATCCCTTGAGCCTTTCCTCGCAACGAACATGAAGTTTCTCATGTCTATGCTTTAAGCACAGAATACGCGTGACAGGTCATAGGCCTCTTGAATGCACTGTGTGCACAGTGAATAGGGAAAATGTACAGTAACTGCAACTGTTTGGTCCAAAAATGAAGGACCGCGGTTTTTGACTTCTGCTGCCCCTAAACAAGAAACAAAGTAACCTGGACTTGATGATTAGCTATCATTAGTCTTCTAGTCATAAACACACACCGCGACATTACATTAAATTTTAATGTACTGTTTTGAATATCGCAAGGTGTCAGCAAGCCGTATGTGTACCAGAATTTAACGCAAATTGCATTCCATAGCGAAAACACGGCATAAATCGACCATTTTCATGAGCACATTTTCCTTCAAGCGATTTCCTTTGTTAAATCGTTAAACAATGACTTGTTTTAATGCGATTTTGGTCAATATATATGTCTAATGTAATATCTCACAAATTTAAAGAATATTATTCTATCAGACTCGAAATCGCAATGTAATAGTGCAAATTGACAGTCCCGTATAGGGTTTAGAAGGGCGAACATCACTTAAATAAACCGCCATTGTAATAACGTAAAAATACCACATCGCGCCCTCCGATTTGCACCCCCGTGACAATACTAGCTAATATTTTTTAATGTTTGATCCATTCCCCTGTAACCGTTACTTCAGTGGCGTTAGTCGGGGTGGCCGAAGTGGGCGACTCAGGCAACCCTTGAAAGAAAATGGGGAGAAATTTGCAGGCAAGGAGAAAAAAGGGGGCAAGGAAAAGGTAGGAAAGAGTAAAGAGAATAGGAGAGCCAGTGAGAAGCCAGTGTTTTTGATGTCATGATTACGAGCATTGCAGAGGCGGACACGTCTCATTTTGCGACTCAAAATAAAAAAAAAAAAGAGAATAAGTCAGCCCGGCAAGCGAATCGATTACATTAAACGTTTCTCCAAATCCAACATTATTGTTTCCAAAATCCTGATACGCCACTGCTTCGGGGGAAATTAATCCTTTGCCCGTCAACTGCAAGGGGGAAATCTAACAGGTCCTTGCCCACACTTGACTAGAGGTCTAGTTACGCGTTTACGCCCGTGATGGAAAGCTAGCTTCTCATTCTGCATTTGAATGTACAACCAAAAACAGGCTTCTTTACCTCGCCCTTCTAGCAAGGTTAAAGCCTGATCGGTTTAGGGTTCAGCAAGGTGAAGATTAATTTTCATATTTTTGTGTTGCCCTCACTTTAAGGATTATCCCAATTTCCTTGGACCATGGTTAAAAAAATATAGCTTGAAACATTATTCTAAGAAAACACCAAAAAACATTGAGAAAATATTTTCAAATAGTTCGCACACGGTTGTTAGGCAATTTTGATGGAAAATTCCTACCATTGTCCATATGTTGATGACAAAAAGAATGTACAAAGTGTTTTATTCATAGCAGGTCAGAAAATTAGAAAAAAAAACAACGCTGTAACAATCGTTGACCTGCACTACGTGTGAATGAAAGTTTTTAAACGTAAACAATATGAAATGTATCTTCACCCAAATTGAAATTGAAAATCATGGCAACGGGACCCACTTTCATCACGGACGACATTACTTTTGTTATGGTGGTCACAGAAAAGTATCATTCATCAAAATGAATTGATCTTGCCATTAATCTTTTTACCATTTAATGGGTCTCATTGGGAGAGTTTTTTCAACAGTGTTCAGGGTCATGTGAATGAATACAATTCGATAAGTAACGATGTTTTCCACATGTTTTTTCATTATTTTAATCATTATTCTATTCTAACCTTCTTTGTGTGGATGAAAAGTTTATTAACGTCGTTCCAGTTCCCACGGACCCAATTACGGGTCAGCTATAGTACCGGTAATAATCTTATCGGACTTAAGTTATGTAGATTACCGTTAGATGCGCGTCCCACGACCAATTAAGTCCGATAGTATACCGACAGGATTTCGATCCGATCAGTGCGCGTACACACGGCAACTTTAAGTCAGACGTTAATACCGACCAGATTAATACCGGATATAAGTGCCAGGAGAGATTTTTTTAGGATACGGAATTTCTCTCAATTTCACTGGATCGGGTTTAGACCACCTACCGAGAACGTTTCGAAAGTTTATGGGACAACAGGTAGCCAAAGGACAAGAACAAACGCAAACTTGTTTGAACTTGCCTGCTATCGTTAATCGTTACCCATAGAAACATGCTTCTGACTTTGTCGTGCACGGACAGAGAACTAGTAAAATCATAATCTTTATACATAAAGATGCCGATTTGGTCTTATCATTACGTTCAGGTGTGATCTAATACAGGTAAGCATTCAAATATGTAAAACAAACAGGGGTGTTCGAGAACAGAAAAATTGGGCGGCGTCTTCCTGGAAAATCCTTCAGTTCTTTAAGTCCGACAGTGTGACACGACTATGTAAAAGAATAGACCAACAAAGGCCGCTTCTCGGAAGGTCTAGACTTTTTCTGTTCCATGATCATCGCCGACAGAAGTGGGGCACGCTCAGTTGAACAAGAAAGACGTGCGCAGACAAGGATATCCCCATGCGCAGTGGTTTGTTTACATGTAGAGACGAAAACAAAGATTACAGCCGAAAATTCTGGTAAGAGGTATTTCAGTACCAAAAAAAAAAATCGGAGATAGCCTTTTCCTAAGATGAGTTCCATTTGATTGTAGTTTTTGAACAGTTGGAGTTTTGTAACACGTATTTCTTAAAGTATGATTTTTGGAGATCGAAAATTAACTTGAATTGGGAAGAAAATGCCTTATCTAAACAATGACACCAAACTTGACAGTGCCCGAAAGGTGCTCGGTTTTCTCAATTTTGTCCCAAAGTTGTCCTATTTACCACAGCATTGTAATGTTATTAAGCAGACAATGGTAAAAAATTGTGATTTGTTATAAAAGCATCAAAATTTGGCAGCAGAGAGGTAGAGAATAAATTGGAAACAATTGGATATGAACCACCTGCACAGGTCAAGCTCAATGTCCCTAGAGTTCCCAAAAGGCCAAAATGAGTCAAAATACATAACACTTAATAGTGCATACTAAGGGGGGGGGGGGTTACACATGTACCCAGATGTGTTTTCGGCATTTCTCAGTCGTGAAAAGATATTTTCGAACTCTGAATTTTTTGAATTGTGTAAACGTAGATGCGCTTCTTAACATAAAAAAAAAATTACTAAAATTTTAGCCCGTTAATGACACGATAATTAGCTTGGGTTTTCCCTAGGAAACCCCCCCACCCCACCCTTTAGGCCACCAACGGGAGGAGATTTTAAAAATAAAAAAGTAACAAAAAACCGGTTGCCAGAAATATTTTCTGCTATGTTGTTCATATGCATGAAACAAAAGTAATACATAATCAGAAAAAAAAAATTTTAAACCCTTTATTGCTGAAAAGAAGCGAATCCGTCATCGAGCGACTGCGCCCCATTGCTATACAAACCTTTGGCAAATAAGTCTGCACCCAAAAAAAAAGTACAAGAAGGTACAAAATGGGAATGTTTGTGTTAAACTGATATGTTAAAGATGGTCCCTTCTAGAGCAGTATAAACATCCAAATAATTTGCAAATGGATATGCTGTGGAAGCAGCGGTCGCGAAACATCATGTGTATATGTTACTTTTGACGATTTTTTACGCATTTCGAAATCAATGTGTGTTTGGATGTGTGATTTGCCCCTAATTTCAGACGAAAAACCGGAACTCTTTACTATTGCACCTTTTGGCCTTGTTTATGCCCCCTCCCCAAAGTGGGTAGAGTTTCATTTGAAAAATTCATAGGGAAATGGTTTCCTTAGGGGGGTTCCATGGAACCACCCTAGGCACACCCACGTGAGGAAACACTTTAGGCAAGTAAATGTTAAAAGCATGCAAATAAGGTTGCATAAAACTCTAACACATCATAAACAGTTTCAAAGATCTATTCGTGACAAGTACATTTCGCCTACTTAATCCAAAGAGGCAAGAGGGTCTTCTTAATTTAAAGGAACACGAGGAGATTTTCTGAGGAGGATACAAAATTGTGTAAATTTGCACTTTGTGGTATAGGAATAATTAATAAAAAAATAGCAGAGGATTTATATAGCCCGTACTTATTGGCCTCTAAGCGCTTTTAACAAATGGCCGCTGATCACTGTGGCCCAACAATTTCACCCATAAAACCATTTTAGCATTCATCCACGGGAATGCATGCGCCGATCGTGATCAGAGCTGTCCATTATCAGGCAAACATTACATCGAGGATAACCATCGCAGGAAGGGACCAGCTTCCCATTATTCGCATGGGTAATCGGGGGACAACAAGCGGATAATTCTTGTCAAGGGAAATTACAAGATAGTGAAATCCCACGGCTCGAACGCACGCCTAATACGCATGGATGAGGCATCCCAACTGGGTACGAGCGCTGACATGATTGAGCTATCTTTTCCGCTAAAGATAGCACACCGAGGACATTTCGTATAGGTTTATTGAACAAAGAACAGAAACACAAAAAAAAAGTAAGTTTGAACTGCCTTTGTTCCTGATTCGGCCCAATAAACAAGCATACTCGGATATTCTGTCAGCACGGACAGAAAATTAACAAAAGCATTGTTACATGGAAGCTGGCTTTACGGCTTATTCCCTCAACGGTTTCGATTTTTTAAATATTGGTACAAATTGTTTTTAACAATGCTGAGGGGCATATTTTGCTGGAGATGTCCGTTATCTTTTAAGCTTACATACATTAACATAACATGAACATTTCATTGAAGAGATAAGGGACCATAGCTCACTTGGGGGTTACATGTTCGGGAATTTGTTTGAAATGCACAAAGCATACTCACATTTTACATACCAAAAGCCACCAAAATAGAACAATCGGATTATATATTTTATACTTTACCACTGTGACGGTCAAACCATTGTAAAAGGGAAAATTATATGCTGTGTCTGGGGGCCATGAAACATAGTTTCTGGTCATGAAGGGGTGGTAGCAGGTAAAAGAGGCAAGGTAGAACACACCAACAGCGTGTATGCATTTTAGAGAATCTTTGATTTTATGAGCAGAAGCAAATAATTGCGTACAATGGGCCATAGAGGTAGGAGAGAAGAGATAACACCTATTAACGCAATAATAGCAATTTTTTTGAAGAGCGCCCCCATTTTTTAAACTTTTGAGATAGTTTTACAACAGTTGATTGGAACTGGCGAGTAAAGCTATTACGTGAATGGTTAAGCTCGAAATGTCATGTGTCACAAAAACGAAGGAATTTTGTATGTAGAATAATTATTACGGCGATCTCGGATAATAATTCAAACGGCTGCTGGAAATGGAAAATGCCTTCCAATGTGAAATGGCCGGGAAACAGCGCCATGTACCGGTAACGCTCGGCCATTAGTTGTTTATTGGTTCAGGCAAGTCAAAGTTAAAGGTTATTTTCATAAAGGGCACTATTTCATCCCTAACGTAATAAGTAGCATGTCTAGCTATGCCGTTAAGTCCAATCTGGATCCAAATTCTAATGAAAAATCGCTTATTTATGATACATACACATTTGTTAGCATTCTCGTGCGCAGTTATAGTTCCCTAGAGCCGCTCTGTGAAATGTTGCCCCCAAGCCACTTGCCCACCAAGATGTATTGAAACCCAAAATGGCCAAACATAAAATGATATAGGGCAAGGGGCCTAGCCCTAGGCCTACTCGTTTTGAACCTATGCCTCCATTGATACCAGAATTTATTATTTCTGATATTTCCTAAAAACATGAATACTATATTAAAAAGATTTTTGATTACATGCAAATAAACAACGTATACTACCGAGATTCATGTTACTGCTGAATGCATGTGCATAAACAGTACCATCGATGTATTACCAAATGCGGTGGTAAATTGCATGGACGTCCATTTGAACAATCGCCAAGGTCGAAATATTTCACTAAATGTGGCCAAACTTCGGGACAAAAATTCAAAAAAGCGGCCGGAAACTTCGGGCACTGTCACGTTTGGTGTCATTGTTTAGATAGGCATTTGCTTTCCCATTCAAGTTAGATTTCGTTCCAAAATTCATACTTTAAAGAAACGGCGTTACAAAAACATTCAAGTTTTAAAGGCTGAATTGAAAAGTACGAGTAAAATAGAATCAATGTACTCATCTTAGGAACATGCTATCTCCTACTTTTAATAAATGACCTCAATGATCTCAAATGACCCCAAATGACCGGTTTGACCTTGAAGCTAGATGATTGACGGTGACGTAGTTCCATATCTTAAAATAATCAATAATCAGTATTTAATTTTAAACATTTATGCCAAGTTCATGCTTGTATCAAAGAAATGACAATTTACAATAATTTTATGTCGATATCGCTTAACTAGACATCGATGCAATGTTGATGCACATGCATTCAGCATTAAGTGATCTCGTGTTGGTATTGTACAATAGTTTTACGACCTGTTTTACGAGCGCGGCGATGATCGGTCAAAGGGGTTTTGAAAGAGCTTTCTCCTTCTCTCCTACCCCATGCTCAGATGAACATAGGTCCGTCATAGTTTAAGGGGTGTGTATACTGACTGTGTTCCCGTGTTTTTTTTTTTTTTTTCAAATGCGCTTATTTCAGTTATTTCAAGGTCAAATTTGATATGTTACGTATCAACAATTTTAGCTCAAATGTTCTTTCGATTATTTAATCTATTTTATAATCAAGGTTATATATTTTGCTAAAGCCCCTACAGTGTAACATCGGGTTTTCCTTCAATTAAATCCCCCTGGAAATAGTGTAGTTTCCTACGATTTGTTTTGTTAACATAATTAATTACCGTATATCCTAAAATAGAAATGCAGAAATTCACAGCTTTCAGATATAACATCAATTTTACGTTTTAAATCCAATAGCCTGCCAAGATTACATCCTAAGATGTTATCCAAGAGTTACATGGACTTTTTAGTGATGTGTCCCCACCCCCTTTAAAATCCAACCCAGCCGTTGTAGCGCCCTCTGTAAAACAAGGCCCAGGGACCACCGTTCGTCCACAAGTGTAATCTCCTGATTTTAATCCTCCTTGGTAATACGCTAAAAAAGGCAATTTACTCCGGGAATTATATAATCACTGTATATTCTATGGTGTCCAAATAGGTTTTTTAGTTCGTAGGTGTGGGTGTGATGTTCGCGCTCGTGTGTGTGCGCGCACGCGTGGGGTATTTGTGTATGTCGTATTTGTATACATTTTAAATATACTATCATCCAACAATTTCAGACAAAAAAACATTAGTGAAACATGCTTCATATATTACAATCGGATACTTTAATACTTGCTTGCATATTTTAATCTCATGTAGCATATACAATTGGTTTAGTTGGTTATAAATATGTTGATGCTAGGAAGGGTAATTGAAAAATCTTCGTTAATGTAACATTATTTGCAGTGTGTATTAAAGGTCCCGGGAAGAGATGATGATAAACCTACTCCAATCTTTGTGGGACATCCATTGCCACATAAACAGGCCGGACCAACAAAATGAAATACACTACCAGTGGCAGTGAATCATTGGTGAAACTATTGGTTATCAGTCAGTGCCATGAAAAGATTAACACAGGTTATGACGTCTTGTAGGCGTCTAAGGTCAGAAATACCTGTCAAACACAAATCAATGAGCCTTGTGCACACGTGATCTAATTTTATCTAATATAACAGATTTTAATGATTGTAATTGGGTGAAGAATTTGGGTATGTCCAAACAGTTACATAAATAAATTACACCATTACACACCATTTATATAACTGATTACTTATGTTCAAAGAGTCGTTTGCCAGTTCAACGATGATATGTCCTCACACTGAGACTCCAAATACAGCATGCAAAGTCACTCGTAGAAATCCTCAGGTAATTTTCCAAGGGAATCTTCTCAGTCCTGAAGGTATCTTGTCCAGCATTTCAAGACGACGGGGCTGTCCTCGACGACAAATGCTCCACAATCATAAAATCCACGTAATATACCACCATCAGTCTGTCCGCTATGTCCTCATATAGGACCACAAATTGGGAATCCTTTTTGATTCCAAAACTGAAGCTCTTGGCTTAACAGACGACAGCAGACAATTTAGCGATCAAGCTCCGGCGGCATCCAACACATTAAATCCTGGCACTAATGTAGAACTCAAATCTACCATTTTGTAGAGTAAAACTCAGCTTAATTATACTGTATAGTCGCCGGATTATAACGCTGGCCTCAGTCCTTCTTCACAACTACTACTATTTATCTTCACACATCTAGATTCCCTTTCTAACAATAATCAGTACCTCACCATCATGCATAAACATAACCTTACACTAGCTGATTAATTGGAATTCATCACCCGAATTACGTCACTTCATATATATAACTCTATGTGGGAATTACCAGATCTGCAATGTTCTTGACTCCAAAACAAATAAATTTGGGAAGAAAAAAATAATATGTTTAAAAGTTTAATCAGAAAAATGTAGGCTATATAACATCCTCCCCCTTTAAAAGAAATTTTG
>JAMKCH010023284.1:0-75416 GCA_023653785.1 Ophioderma brevispina
ATATTGTAAGCAAAATCTTTTTTACCAAATGACCTTTATAAATGGGTAAGGCTTTCAAATCCTCAGCCGCACACAACCAAACCAAATCTGAGTAGCCCCCTCCCATGGAGAACAGTCAAATTTGCTTCATTTGTTGTTGTGTAGTCTGAGTTTACCAACTCTGACTTCTGTATTGTAATTATATTAAAGCAGGTCTATGATTTCTGACAAAAGAAATTTTCTGATTTTACTCTTAAACAAAAGATTGTGCCTCAAACAAAGTCATTAAAATCCATTAAAGTCCGAAAATTAACAAAGTGCTTGATGAAAGTTGCCTCTTTACCTATACAACCATGCTAATTAAGACTGGAGATAACCAATTTGAAGTGCTTGTTTTAAGAGCACCTTGAAATGAACATTTGGACTCTGAAAGGTAATAGTTTGCTCAATTCTGTGAAAAACCAGTAAAAACATCAATTTTTAATTTCTGTGGAGGAAAAAATATAGGGAAATATAGGGATTTTGAAACTTTATAGGGATTTATAGGGAGAGGGTCAAAAATATAGGAAATATAGGAATTATAGGGACGCTTGTAGCCCTGAGATTGTGCTTGACATGGGGTCAAAGGCTTGACATGCTTGACATGGGGTCATATTTACCATCGGCTGTGTACCAGTGGCCTATGGCCACATAACCTCTAGTTCTTTTCTTTCTTTTTTTAATTCCCTATTTTTTTTTTCATTAAATTATTTTCCCAGCCTAAATGGAAGGTGCTTTTAAGCTTAAACTACAGGTATAAGTGTATAAACAAAATACCTAAAATTTCATGTGGCTTTTTAAATAAAGTGTTTAATTCTTTAGACAAGCAGATGTTTTTGTAATCCACCTTTTCTTCACTCCTATTTTATAATTTGACCTCAGATGACTTTTGACCTGTGCAAGTGACCCTTTACCTTAATAGGATATGAATATTCCAATGTTGCATACCCCAAGTTGTTGCAACTAGATTTCAACTTTCATATTATACTAATTTGATGTTTTAGCCATTTTATAACTTGACCTTATATGACCTTTGAACTTGGCAAGTAACCCTTGACTGCATCATATGAAAATTCCCAAGAAGCATCTATGATCCAAGCCCTGAAGCAATTGGACTTTCAATTCCCGAATGAAGCCAGTTTGTTTTTTGCCTATTTTATAACTTGACCTCATAAGACCTTTGTATGTGACTCTTGACATCATTATCATATGAAGGTTCCTAAGGGCCACCTATGATCCAAGTTCAGTAGCTATTGGACTTTTACTTCTCGAAGCTAGTTTGACATTTGAAACCTATTTTATAACTTGGCCACATGACCTTTGACCTTGGTAAGTAACCCTTGACCTCATTATCATATGGAGGTTCCCAAGGGGCATCTATGACCCTATTTCTGTAACAACTGGACTTTTAGTTCTCGAATGAGTAAACTTTTTTCTGAAACTTTAACCTTCGAAAACATGGGCATATGGTCATACAGAATTCAGGATTGGTAGGTGTCGCCTCCTGCAATTCTTGCAGGTGACACAAAAATTATTTTAGGGAAAATTAGAAAATACATCGGTCCTCGGACCGCTTGTGTTGGCCTATTTTACAACTTGACCTCACATGACCTTTGACCATGGTATGTGACCTGTGACCTTTGACCTCATTATCATATGGAGGTTCCCAAGGGGCATCTATGACCCTATTTCTGTAACAACTGGACTTTTAGTTCTCGAATGAGTAAACTTTTTTCTGAAACTTTAACCTTCGAAAACATGGGCATATGGTCATACAGAATTCAGGATTGGTAGGTGTCGCCTCCTGCAATTCTTGCAGGTGACACAAAAATTATTTTAGGGAAAATTAGAAAATACATCGGTCCTCGGACCGCTTGTGTTGCCTATTTTACAACTTGACCTCACATGACCTTTGACCATGGTATGTGACCTGTGACCTTTGACCTCATCAACAAATGGGGGATGCCATGTTGCACCTGTGACCCAAGTTTGGTTTAAATCCATCAAAGTATGGGGATATTAGAGGCAAATGTTAACCCTTTTTCACAACAACAGACATCAACAGACATCAACTACAGTGGACAAAGTGATCCTTATGTGTCGTCCTGCCTTAGGGCAGGCGACACAAAAACATCTGTTATTTCATATAGAAACAATCTGCAAAATCTAATGTGAGGATTTTCTAAATTTGATTTCCTTTCATATGACGCCTTATACATCAGCACAGGGAGCAGCAGGAGGAAGCCGAGACAAACTCTCTTCTTTTTTTGGCCTAACACATTCACATTACCATACTCATATAATACATACCTGTGGTAGATCATCTGACTGATTTGGCCAGGAGAACGACAAGCAGGACACATTCTTGGTATTGCAGGCGAGGACAAACTGAAGTTGGCATCCACAGTTGTCAGTGATATTACAGCTTTCTTGAACCTGAAGAAATGGTCAACGATACAGTTTTAGTGGAAAATTATAGGTTATATAAAGCAATTTAAAGGGCCATTTCGTGATCCACAGCCTCGTCCCCCCAACTTGCCTAAAAAAAGTTGATATTCATATCATCTGAACCGTTAAGATTAGTAATCCATGTGTGCCAAAATCTTACATGCAAATTCGGTTGTGTCTGAAAGAAATTTGCAATTTTGTATTTTCTCTCTGTAAATGGACAGAAATTCTAGCACAGTGGCCTATGGGACCGTGGGAAACGAGCATAAATTTTGCTCATAACGCAAAACTGCAAAGTCGAGATCAGTTTAAAAGTTGTGATATCTAGTGAACAATGAATAAAACACAAGGTGCTGGAATCACGAAATGCACCTTTAAGGCACTGCCAGTGATGTGCTAAATCCCCTACAAGTGCTTACGTACCCTACAAGTGCTTACATACCCAACAAGTGCTTACATACCCTACAAGTGCTAAGACTGAAAGCAACCTAATAATGACAGAATTGGATATTTTTTCTGTGTATGGACACTTACTACAACACGTAACTGAATGGAGAGATTCATATCTTTGATTAGTGTTGTTTTCTTCCTTTTCTGTCAATATTTCATTTGCAAAAATAACAAGAGAATTATACTTATATTCTTCACTTTTAAGATAATTGTGTCCAAGTGGATTTTGTTTTTCATTTCGATTCAATTTCATTTAGTTGTAAGTGGTTGGGTGCTATTTCATAATCCATAAAAATTCAATTCATCATCAAAATATACATCGGTCCTCGGACCGCTTGTGTCGCCTGCCGTCGCGGTTAGTGAATGATAGGCCTAACATGACCTTTGACCTTGATATGTGACCTTGGACCTCATAAACAAATGAGAGTTTGCATGTAAACTCCATAACCAAGTTTGGTTCCAATTGAACATCAACTTTTCAAATGAGGTCAATTTTACATTTTAAGTCTATTTTACAACTTGACCTCACATGACCTTTGACTTTAGCATGTGACCTTTGACCTCATAAAAAATGGGGGATGCCATGTTGCACCTGTGATCAAGTTTGGTTCCAATTGAACTTCAACTTTTCAAATGAGGTCAATTTTACATTTTAAGTCTATTTTACAACTTGACCTCACATGACCTTTGACTTTAGCATGTGACCTTTGACCTCATAAAAAATGGGGGATGCCATGTTGCACCTGTGATCAAAGTTTGGTTTAAATCCATCAAAGTATGAGGATATTACAGGCAAATTTTAACCCTTTTTCACAACAGACAACAAACAGACAACAACAACAACAGACTACAGTGGACAAAGTGATCCCTATGTGTCTTCCTGCCTATTAGGGCAGGTGACACAAAGGGCAGGCGACACAAAAACAGCGCTTACCTGCACAACTTTCTTGCGCCTACATGATGACATGGGGGGTCCATGTGGACCCAGGATTTTGTTTTTCATTTCGATTCAATTTAATTTCGTTGTGTTTGGGTGCTATTTCATAATCCATAAAAATAAAATTGCATCATCAAAAAATGGTGCTTACCTGCAAGACTTTCTTGCACCTACATGATAGCATGTAACCAGAAAGTACCAAGTAAAAGGGATGGAAGAAGGCCTGAAGAGTAAAGCCTGAACGGCCTGAAAAAGTGCAAGAATTTGGGCTAAAGCCTCAAAAAATGGGCTAAAAATTATAAAAACTGCAGAAAATTTGAGTATGGAAGGCCTGAAAACTTACATCCCTGTAAGTACAAAGGGTCAGGGTGCAAAATAACCGAAGGCAATTGCCGTCGGTGCCCCTACCAGTTGCCTTGATGCCCTAGAAGTTATCCTATTCTTTTACATGTAATTGCCTTCTAAATTGATGTGCCCTTCAATAACTGCCTTGAAATGGGGTACCCTTCAGAATCCTTATTTGCACCCTGCGGAAAGGGTAAATAAATTTATATACTTTGTTATTTATTTAATTTCCAAGTTAGGAGTTCAAAGCCTCATCTATCCTGAATTTTAAAATGTAGTGATAGAAGTGCATTTTCACTGGTGTAGCAATTAAAATTTTGCAGAACAGAGGAAGCTATATTGTGATGTTACTTAATGCTTTTAAGGTGTTGGCATTAGATTGGTTTCTAAGGAGTACGTGCAAGCCGACTTTAATAAACTCGGAGATGAGCAAGCGTGCATTCGTTTGCGATTTTAGAGTCGCCAAAATTCATGAGCGATTTCCCCCCCTGCGTTTACGCTTATTTGTAAAGCGTTCGTAAAATCGTGTAGAACTCTGATGTTGCTAGCGCCTAATGTTGAAAGCGCCTGATTAATTACGCTTCTCACCTTTCACGCACCCATCTTTTTGTTTTGCTGCGTGACATATAGGCGTCAAATAACGCGCGGCGCAGCATCTCTAGTGAAGACGGAAATTTCCCTCTAAAAATGTCCTTTTCGACGATTTTCAGGAAAACTAATACGGTGACACCATTTTTTTATTTCGGTATTTTTAAGTATGCAACATAGACCTAAACATATGTGAAAATCAGAAAAACGATCAGCCCCTTTGTTATCTTTTTGGGGCTCTTTAGTATCCGTGCATCACATTTTCCCATAGAGTTGCATGGTAACTAATGTAAAATTTTTTACATAAAAAACGAATAAAAAACGAATACAGTAAGCCATATTTTTTATTTCAAATTTGTTATCAGCACAAATGAATGTACTATATATCAAATTTTAAAGAAATTCTTCGGACCATTTAAATCATGATGCCAACACCTTAACTATATTTATCAATAGCCATAAACTTTTTTTTTTGGTAAAACTGATATCGTTAATAACTTACGTTTTGACTTCTGTATGGTGGCAATCTTTGCAGTAAAACTCCAATCTGTATCTCACCAAAAAATGCTCCTCTACAGCTCCACTTAACCGTGCTAACAGAGGCAGTGCAAACACTGGAGTCTCTTCCTTGCCAAGCTTACAGCCAAGCTTGGGCTCAAGCGCCTTCCTCATTTTTTCTCGGATACACTCGAGGATGCTTGCAGCATCCTGCTTGGTTGTTGAACAAGTGGTAGAAGTTTTTGTCTGCTGGTTAGCTTTGAATAATTGTCTCTGTTTGGCGCTGTCATCATCTGACATGACCAACCACTCTAGAGCTGCTTCTGCTTCTAGATTGCCCAGACTTGGCTGGAGACTACATTGCATAGATTGGTTATGTGTTAAGTCACTGGCGGTAGATTCCAGTGGAGTCTTCACAGGGCATCCTCCACCACCTTTACCCTGATCACCCATGACATTAAAATCCTTCTGGCCATTACATAATCTATCATGATTTGTCCGTTCATGAAGCTGCTTCGTTGGTTCTCCTGCAGTACCACCTGCTTCTTCAACCACTTGTGCTTTATCAAATTCTCTGCACAGCTCTTTCAGCAAGGACTCCTCACCCTGACGCTGCAAGCATGACCGCAAAGATGTGCAGTGCACAAGCGCACACATGGACACGTCTAACCAGCAGAGGGCATCTTTGTTCTTCCACTGAAGAACCTTCTGCTCCCAGAGTTGAGTTTTCAGTTGCAGTGATGGCATAGTGCCAGAGTTTGTACTACCTGGTATACCATTTTGAAGGTGGTCATGGAATGGATCCCTGGGGGATGGCGGCAACATGCTTGCTGCAGGGTTGCCAACAGAGGATGAGAGGCTCTGACGAGGCTTCTTGCGTTTAAGTTTTGAAAAACTTCTGGGTAGAATCATCTTTGAGGTAGTATTGCTGGTGCACTGTAGAAAAATAAAAAGTTATTAGAAAATGGGTTAAAAGTTATAGCGGGGTCTAGCTTGCGAGTCATAAGGGTCACTCAGTTCCCACAAATAAAACGTGGCCAGCGTGGAACACTTGGTACACACGTAGCAACAGGGTGATGTACGGGTGCAGTTACACAGCTCTGTAAATGAGATGGACAGCACATGTACGCTGCATCTTATGCTGAACGCTTTATGTACGCGGCAGGTATCTAATACGCTGGCCAAACATTCTTATGCGGGAGGAAAAACTGTAGTCAATAATTTCAATTCATTGGGTTAGGGTTTAGGTTTCAGGGTTAGGGTTTAGGTTTCAGGGATAGGGTTAAAGTTAGGGCTAATAGGACTAGGACCTTATGGAGTATGAGCTAACCTTTGGTTTAGGGATACCCAGATAAATGTTTAGAAAATAATTTTCCATAGACTTATATGTAGATAACTTGGCAATAATGTGCATTTTTGGTATTGGTTTTATCTCAAAAACTACCTTGTGACTGCCATTTTTTCGCCTGAATTTTTGTGCATATCACAACATAAACCTATTTATGCGAAGTTTGAAAGAATTTATGGCGGGAAGTATATGACCCAAACTATACTACAACACTAGCTCCCTTTTTTTTAATTTTTAAATTTCCACATCAATGTTATTATGGAAATTCCACAAAGTTCAAAGTTGGCCTCTATTCTATGATGTCCAATAGGACAAGCTTACCAACGACATACTTACACTCTAGATTCAGGTAGATGCAGATGTTCTAGCTCGTGGCATGATGCCTAACTTTACATGCATTCTGATACCTTTTTGAAGATGTGTAAAGTTAGGCATATACATCTGCATTCCCATTAAACGGAAATATAAGGTTAGGGTGTGCAGAAGTATTGTCCACCCTCGGCATCCTGGTGGCATGTATCCTTACTGGAGAAAATAACTGTATGCCTCAGGGTAACAGGCTTTGAGATAGCCTCAAAACATATGCATGTTTTAAAAGCTCTTGATACACACTCACTGAGTACTCAAGCACGCACGTATTAAGGTGCTTTTTTAAGCTTCCCAAACCCCAGAGATTCTCAAAATTGCGGCGAGGAAGGGCAAGAAGATCATGAAAAGCAGTGAAGAGGAGAGAAAACTTGCTAGAACGTGGAAGGCAGAAGGCAAAACAAATAAGGAAATTACTATCTAATCTAAGCTTTTTAAACATGTCTAATATAATAGGCTTTTTGTTTACGGCGACGGTGCAACCATCCTGGTGAAAGTCGACTCTTATTTGGCACGCTGGATCCCAAAGGTCATTGACCTTTAAGGGGACAATGCTTTTTTAAGTACAATGACCCCAGAGTGCATTAAAATGAGCCAAAGGTATTGAAATGAAATGTATTTCATATTCATAAAACATAAGTTGGTTTGTGTTTAATGTTTACTCTTTAAGATTTAAGGGACGGACTGTACTTTCTGTACACCCTATAGTAACTAAGACCTTTAGATTTTGGGTTTATGCAGGTGCATATGCATAAGAGACAAAATGCCTAAATTCCACATCTTCAAGGTATCAGGATGTATGCTACTTGCATGGAAAGCTGGTTTTAATTAGACAATAATAACTGCGCACTATCTTTTTGGAGGTCATTGTGTGAAATCTTTTGGTGTTGGTTTTGGGCCGAGGTATTTTTCCGAGGGAGTGTCAGCTCCCGAGGAAGTGGCAAAGTTATTATTGTCATTAATAACCGTATTTTATACCTACCAAATAAATCTCTCCCTTTAAACTCCACTTCAATTTTTTATTTTTTTGATAGCCGTCTCTGTCCCCTCCCCGAAATATAAAGTCAAGTCTAACCAGGAATCCGCCGTAATATAGTCCTTATCCCAGTAACAAGTTTTGAGACCATCAAAGTGGCAATTGAAACTTTTTAATCCATGTTCAGGGCATTTCGAGTTCAAACTGAAAGTGTGGGAAGGAAATGGTTTTCGCCATGTTCGCTCTTTTCAGAGCTGGAATTTATACAACGTTTTGGCTGTTGATATTAAATTAAAATAAACAACGTTTCGAAGTTAAACACCCTGGGTATCTTACGATATGGATTGCTTGAACTGTTGAAATAAGATGCAGATTTTGTGCGCAGGATGAATTTAATGATCATCACTCATCCCAATTTATAAACCAGCGTGGCGGGGTCTGACAATGAACATTGACAGGGAGTCCTTTGAGTTTCTTGATTCGCAGCGCGGCTGGAATTATTTTTTTCGAAATGGTAACAAAGGTACACAGCTTTCCGTAGAATATTCAAATATCCCATGAAGTGTACTGTAAGCTATTTTCAGTGTTTCACCCAATTTGTCGCTGTTATTCCTAAAACTACTACGTAATGATCTCAGTCACATCATCATGGCCTACTTTACATGACATGACATGAGGCTGAGCTGATCTCATGCATCCCATAACCCGTAAATACAGCGTTACAACCAACCGTCCCAGAACCACTACTGTCGTGGATTTCAAAGTTCCCGGGCCTTGTTTTTACAAAAACAAAAACAGGAGTCAATTGTGTATTTTTACGCATGATTTGTTAGAAGCATCCACAACATTTCATATTTGCAATGTTTACATGAAGGATCGCTGGCCAGACATGCAGAGCCAGAGTTTGATTTTTCACTCAGGCATGGTAATGAACGAATTGAACGAACGTTTCTTTCGGGTTTTCTTTCACATGATTGTAATACATTTATTTTCATTTATCCATTTTTCTTTTGATTTTTTTTGTTTTTGTCTATTTGCTATTTATTTTTTTATTATCTTTGTCTATTTATTATTTAAAAACGGGGCTTTTTTTTATTCTTTGTCTATTTATTAATTTAAAGGGTATGGCCCGATCTTAAGGATATATTAAGTTTTCATCTGATAGGTTGGCCTTCACCCAAAAACTCCACCTGTAAAGTTTCATCGCGCCGAATTTCAATGCGTTTCCATGTGAGAGCAGAAACCGTGATTTCCGTAAGCCCCATAGAGTACTGTAAAATTAATATGTCGGAACAAAATTGGGGTAACATTTTCGCTCATTACTTCCAACCAAACATCCTTTAGTCCCTAAGATTTTCACAGGGGTAAATGAGAAAAATAGTAGCTTTCTTCTGATACCATAAATGTTGACCACTTCCGGTAAAATCTGGGCTTCTGGGGACGGGCTAATTAGGCGATCGGCATGGACTTAATTTGTTTATTATATTCAATATCAAATTTATTATCCATTTACAATTTTTCATTTTTTGTATTTATATTTGTTCATTTACCACTTTTGTGTATACAATTTTTTTTAAAAATTTTATTTCATTTTTCTCCATTTTGTAGTGTTTGTGAGTTTGGCAATTGGTTTATTTGTATTTATTTATTTTTACTTTAATATTTGTACATATCAATCATTTGTTTATTTGTGTATTTGTTTTGTTTAATTATTGTTCATTTTTATGTATTTGTTCATTTGTCCATCTATTTGCTATTTATGTTTATTGATCTGTCTATTTATTAATTTACTTTTGTTTATTCAATGCAAATTATTATCCTTTTGGCCATTTTATATTTAGTGTTGTATTTTATTTGTTCATTTTTCCACTTTGTGTATTTACTTTTTTATGTTATATATTTTTTTTTCTCTCATTTTTCCATTTGTGAATTTGCATTTGGTATCTTGTATTTTTTGTGTTTAATAATTTGTACATTCCATTTTGTTTATTTGTGTATTTGTTGTGTTATTTATTGTTTATTCATTTTCTGAATTTATTTTTTCATTTTTGCCTTCTTATTTGTTATTTATTTTTTTTTATATCTTTTCTCTTGTTAATTAATTTTGTTTATGCATGCAAATGTATTAATCCATTTACAATTTTTCTTTCTTTTTTGTATTTATATTTGTTCATATTTATCCACTTTGTGTTATTTATTTTTTATATATCATTTCGTTCATTTTTCCATTGTTGAATTTGCTTGTGGTTATTTGTACTTATTTTTTTTTTAATATCTGTATATTAATTTTGTTTATTTTGTATTTGTTTTGTTTATTTATTGTTTGATTCTCTTTTGATTCCTTTTGTTTTCTTATTTTCCTGTTTATTTATTCAATGGTTTATTTGTTTTGTTTATTTCCTTTATTTGGTTATTTTATTTATATTTTATCTTTGTATTGCCACTATTGGGAATCATTATCCTATTTTTAATTTTTCTACCACCTCCACCTTCCCGGACCCCCCCCCCCATCCAGGTGGAACATAGGAAATCCCAAACATGCACGTACGTTACTTGATTTGCATATTACATTCATGTCTCTTACGTTGCGTTGTGCACGAACCATACTTGGATGATTCGCAAAAACACGCCCGGAATATTCATTGTTTCACACATGATTATCCATTTTGTAATGTCTTTTGGTGGGCAAGTACCCATGTTCGCTTGTTTTACTCTTGAAATAGACCCACTGGCCATGCAAGACTGTCCATCGCTAGACCATGACCCTATGCTCACATGATGTCATAGACTGACCGCGTGCAGTGCATGAGTGATTACCATGCTCCCAGATCGGTATGGTATCAATCACGGCCTTTCACGGCATGACTTTTTTTTTGTTCATTTGTTTGATCCAGAGCCCTCCGGAGCTCTTCGATTAATTCATCGACGCTAAAAATTACATGATGGGGCCCTAGTAAAATGTTGTCGTCTTTCATCCTTTTGTCCCGGCCCATTTTTTTTGTTTTTAGTTCTAAAATGACCTGAATGTTAAATCGTTGCAGCATCGCATATACCTTGTTCCATAATCCTAAATACCCGGCATGTTGGGCATTGACATGTCATGGTGAAGTTCAGCCTCATTCAGGTAATTACGTGGGAATGGATTGTTAGATTTTTTTTTGACCTTGGCATATCGAATTTTTATTTGTTTGTTTGATGTACAAGGTTTTTGTCGCAATGGAGGTGAGCTGAAAAGTGTCGCATTCTATAAAGTGTTTTTTTGGTATTGGCTTCCATTCAAGTCGCTTGTTATTTTCATTTTGAAATCACTGTTTTCGCCATGTCTATCCATCTTTGGGGCCCCCAATAAATTTCATTTACCTAGCTACGTCACACGCAGGAGTCATTGTGAAAGTTCATTGTGCTCTCACATGACACCCGCGACGCCGCGCGCGTATTTTAGGAAAAATACCATTGGATTGGATCGCGCTATTACGCAGGTTATTAATATCTCTTATGCATCTGCACCCGCATAAACCTGAAATCTAAAAGTGGTTAGGTTATACTGATACAAGTTAGGTCTTGCATTACTAGAATTCTAGACAAACCAACTAACTAGCTTTAATCACATTGTAAAATTAGCAATTATATTGCACCGTTTGCTCCTACTCTGAATTGCGTACTTTATTCCGTTAACAGAATAAAGTGCATGATACAGAGTAGATGGGAAGGGTATAATGTAATTATCTCGCAAAATTTCATGGTAACTTTTAGTTTTACGGTTACACCCAATGCTTCATCACCTAGTCTTTTTGGAAGTCGGTCACAACTCACCTGTGGATTTTCACAGAGTAAAGCAGCTTCCTCCAAATTGATCTGCATCAGACGGACGCGACTTTTTACCCAACCGCCTTCTCACACGACGAGCACCACTTGACATCGGCAGCCATCTTGGCTGCACCGGCCAACATCACCTAGTAACTGCTGTAAAGATGAGGGGAGAAAAAATAAAGAGTATTGATATTAGAAACACATTGTTTGTGGAACATCAGCTGTTTTGTAAGATTTCTGATCTCCTCCTCCTATCCCTATGTAAACTTTTTAAATTATTTTTGAGAAGGTGTGGGCCTAATGCATGATTCTAGCATAACTTATGACAAGCGAATCTCAATCTGTGCACTCGAGGATCAAAATAAACTCTAGAAATCTAAAATAGACTAAAATATCCAAAATTATTATTTTTTGGCCATGAAAACAAATGATATTGGGTTATCTGGTATTTAAATTAGACTTGGCATAATTTCAGCTTGCGGAAGAATTTTAGATCTTGAAAGTTGGGCTTTGCAAACCGATGATACGTACCAATTTTGCAGACATGGTGATTTCGTACTTTTGGCAAAGTGAAAAAAAGGATTATCTGCAGTGCAGGCAGACAAGAAAACAATACCTTGGCACAAACATCGGAGTAAAAGTAATTTATTGGTCTTCAGGCTTCTGCTTCTTCAAAATAAATAAATGCTGCTGTCAATAACAACATGATAAATAATTGATACATTAACAAAGTTATTTGTATCTGAAAGAATTGTCAGCTCATTATGTCAAAATATTGCACTCAAAGTTACTAATATCTTTCACAGATTTGTTGCAAGAATTGGAAATGCTGCTGTCAATAGAAATTAAGATTCAATTGAAATAACTATTAATTTTGTGATAAAACCATCTCTGTACATCTTTTAACTTCTAAGTAACTTTTGGTCTCCCAGTAGCTTTTTGCAATGAAAGACTTCTGCCTCTGCTGCACAGTAAAGTGGCGAGCCATTTTGTTAGGTCCTCAATCTCTACCAATGTAATCATTGAATTTGCCTGCAATAGCCTACCAGTAACATTACCTATTCAAAACTCCCTCCAAAATCCAAGATTAAGCAGTGTTTCATGTTAAACAACATGACAAACCCTTTGTATGCATGGATAATCAATATTGAGTTAAACTTACAGCTTTTACAGTTGCTAAGAAGAGGGATCAAAATAGTTGAAAAGCAAGAGAGAACTAAATATTTGTTTGTTTCCTTTTAAAAAGTTCTATACACTATTTTAGCACTTTGTCGTAAGGACAAAATCACCACCTCTGACACTTTGGACTGTTTCTACACTTTGGATAGCCCGATTTTTATGATCTAAACTACTTTTGAAATTTTAAAGTATGCCTAAGTTGATGATTGCAGCAAAAAACCCTATATCATCCATTTTATTATTTAAAAAAATTAATATATTCTAGATTTTTTGGGTACTAATCATTCTGGGACACCCTGTATTTTATATCAGCTCACAGAATCCTATTCATTATTATTGTACATTTGCACTGAAAGAACTCCGATCAATATTAAGTACATTTTTAAACTGCCACTGGTTTCACCACAATTGTATCACTTGTGGAAAGCTAGCACGTATGCAGATGTGGAAAATTATTACAAAAAATGATATTTTTAAAATATTACACGATTCTTTTGGTCTTTTGACCCATTCTTTTCGTTAGTTGTTGAGGCTACAGTGGTCTTTGTTCCCATTCACACCTCAATTTGAACTCAGGGCACCGTACATGTATAAAATCTCAAGTCAAGCATAAACAAATGTTGCCTACATGGAGTCGCCTTGTTCGACCAATGTGACCCTGCACGAGTTAACAAATACAGAAAAACATGAATCTTTTTAGTACCTACAATACGTATAATATTGGATTGCTTTGAGTATGATACAAGAATATATTGCAAGAGCTAGAAAAATATTGTACGAGTCGAAGACGAGTAAACTGTTTTTCTAGCGAGTGCAATATATTCTTGTATCATACGAAAACAGCCATTCAATATTATTATTATAATAAAACCGTACGATTTTATAATTAAAGCGGCACTGGCACATTTTCACAAAATATGATATTTCTTCAATTTGCTCTCAAATGATAGTCTAGGCCATTGGAAGAACAGAGATATATTTTACACATAAAAATAACATACCCCAAAATAGATGGGGACATTGATATGAGGATAAAGACATCCAGATAATTTGTAGGCCAACTTTTAAGTTTTCCATAACTTTAATCAATAAATGTGTATATTACATGAATATTTTTGACTCGTACTCACTGATATTAAAACCACAAAGGTTATAGACCGATCAAACGTGTGCATTAGCGTGGGAAACATTGCATACGGCAGTGCGTTGGTCTTGTGGTTAAACCCATTTCCTCGTCGCTGAATTTCGCCGGCAAGGTAAATATAAAATGTTCTGTTTACCCATAAGGGAAGCTGATGTTGGTCTTAATCATTCGGGTGAGGGCTTTTGTAATAAAAAGCCTTTACAACCATGCAAAAATATTGATTTTGAAAAACTTGAGGGCGCATATTTTTCAATGTGCCAGTGTTCTTTAATGGAGCCGGCTACATTAATTCAGAGACAACATGGAAATGGCGGTTAGGTTTTTTAACACAAGCAATTTAAACACAGGCTGGAGTTGATTCCCACGGCGTGGCCACCTTGTTGACCAGTTGTGACCTTTGAGGTTTTAATATCAATGAGGACGAGCTATGAATTAATGTAATAGACACATTGTTGAATAAAGTCACTGGCAAAATTAAAGTTAGCCTACATATTGCCTGGATGTCTTTAACTCTTATGTCATATTGTTTTGGTGTGTTGATGTTGATGTGTAAAATATACTATTTTCCAATGGACTAGACTATCATCTGTGAGTAAATGGAAAGAAATTTTACTAGTTTTCGCGAAAGATGCCAGTGCCGCTTTTAAACATGTTGTAGCTAATTGGCCTGCAAAACAACAGCAGCACGGAATGTGAATTACTAATAGTAATTACCCTTAAACGTAGGGTACATGTATGTCAATCGAGTCGTAACATTGAGAGTTGACATTAAAGGTGCCTTTCGTGATTCCTAGCACCTCATTTTGTGGTGGTTCGCCTAGATAGCCTGAGAAAGCTTTTATTTAAATTTTCAGTGATTCTGATGGTGGAGTTTGGATGTAGTGCAAATGTTTGACATCACGATGCCCATAGGGGCAGCGTGTTGTAATTTCTGCTTGTTTTACTGATAGGAAAAATACCAACTTATGAATTCTTGAAGGCAGGTCGAAAGATTAGATTAGACACACCTACTATACTTAGACCACCAAAGTCAGATGGTATTATAAAAATCTCAACTTTTTAGGTAGGTCGGTGGCGGTGAGGCTTGTGGATCACGTAATGCCCATTTAAGCTGATACTTTATTGAGCATGCTGGAGTGTCAATTGTCAATTTTTTTTGGGGGGGGTTTAATTGCCATAAACTACATCGAA
Source organism: Ophioderma brevispina (assembly GCA_023653785.1). NCBI lineage: Eukaryota > Metazoa > Echinodermata > Ophiuroidea > Amphilepidida > Ophiodermatidae > Ophioderma > Ophioderma brevispina. The sequence goes on from JAMKCH010023284.1 coordinate 15,299, forward strand.
CCTGGACCCAGAATTTGTGATGGTGGTGTGACGAAATTTCAATCTCCAGAAATACGTATTGTTCCTAATAAACGCCCCGGGGGCAGGGGGGGGGGGGGGGTGGGGGGCGGAGGGGCGGGCAGTGCATTTTTCAAGGGGGGGGGGCGTTTATACAGTAAAAAATGGAAAGTCAAAAATCCCCACAAAAATTACTTAGTTTTATAAAAAGCGTCTGTCAGTGGCACGCCTGGGGATGGTTTCAAACCAGGGGCTCTTATAATCACACGTGGGTCCAAGTTTTGATGTGCCGGTGTTTGAAGCAGAAAGCATTGAGAACAACAGTAGATTATGATATGGATTACAACAGTCCCGGCTATTAAATCAGTGATAGGTAAGCGTAACTCATTTTCTTGTATTGTGTTATCGTGGGGGGGGGGCGGTTTATTAGAGCAGGGGCGTTTAATAGGAACAACCACGGACTCTCTGCCTAGTCTTTTCAACACCATGTTTATGTTTTACAGAATCAAAGGCATCAAGCAAAACAAGTACATGCAGAGACTAGACACACAAATCGTATATGAAACACTCAAACAGAATTCCCTACTTGCACCTAAACCAAATATCCTAATGGCCTACTGATAAGTTTTATCTATATTTTTGTCTTTTTTAATTCCTGCTCGGGCTATACATACAATACTCTTTGGTGCTTACATTACTAACTAGTATTTCCATTATAGGTATATCGTCTTTAAATTAGCTCAAGATTTTATGATAGCACTACATGTACACATTGATACTTCAACCAAGTAAAACAGCAGATCTTCAACATTGTAAAGAACTCTAAAGCTGACTTTTAAAAGTGCCCTCAATCAGAGGAGCAGAATTAGTCGCCTATTGCTGCTTTTTGGCCTTCAATATTTAAATCTCCCCATATAATGGCAAATTCCACCATGATTTCATGACATATAACTCAGATTTTTAGCCGATTGATAATATCTTTCAGAGTTATGCAGATCTCTCAGGTTTTCAAAGAGGACTTAACCCAAATTATTCTCCCATTCTTAAAGGCACTATCAGTGATTTGAAAAATCAGAAAATCGAAAAAAATCGTCAAAAATCAGATTGTTGCATGTTTGTAACAAGTACAGGTATCCTAACACACCCTGCAAATGATAAGACCAGAGGCAACCTAATAAGGGCAAAATCGGAAAATTTAGTCATACTGTCCCCGCTACGGACATTTGCTACAACACGACTTGAATGGAGAGTCATAAATTTGAAACTGAGACCCATTGTTTTTCTGTTATGCTTCGGTTGAAAAAAGTAAAACCTTGTATGAGAAATTCTAGAGACTTATCCTTCACTTTTGAACTATTCCTGCTAATTTCAAATATTTTCCCTCTCTCGGATAAATCACTGATAGTGTCTTTAAATGTAATCAAAGTTCTAGATCTTCCATGATTTTCTCCCAGTTTACCTTTCTGGTATATTTCCTATACAGCACACATTGATCAAGGATTGACGAGATTCCTCAGTGCCGAGGCTAAACTGTGGTGGCCTACATTTGCTGTTTCACTTGGCTATAAACTGTGATACCATTATTTGAAGTCTTTTGGCATACCTTCAAACCTTTCGACCTTTGACTCACAGTTGACCTTTGACCTCACTCTTTACCTTGGGTGACTGTAATATATTATGGGCTGTTAAGCGCAGTCACAACCGATGTGTATGGTGGCCAGGATTCGGTACCATAAACACTGTAAGGTGAGTTAACAACATGAGTAGATATACACCGGTTAATAGCTCATTACAGACGACATCACTGTACAGCTTAGAACTTGCATAGAAAAGTACATCATTTACTTGCAGTTAGGTACACTATGCACAAAACCACTCAATCATTTAATCACCCACCCACTCAATCATTTAATCACCCACCCACTCACTCATAATGAAGACAACTTAATATTCTTCACACATTAAAAATAAAACAAAATCAAAACAGAATTACCTGTATGGGAGAAAAAAAGCTATACAATATTTTAAGACTGTGCAATATATAGTATAGTCCCTGAAGAAGAAATACACATAACTACGTGGAAAAAATTGTTATTGAGCTGATTTTTCACCAGACATGCAGAATACATCATACAACAACATATCCAAAATCCCCATGAATCCCCTTTGGGGAAAAAATTTTTATCAAAGATGGCCGCCAAAATAGCTTACATTGCAAATTAGCTATATCTTGGCTTCTCAAGTAGATGTGTTGATGATTTTAGTCTAAATCTAAATTATCCATGTTTTCCTTTATGTTGAAATTCAAAATGGCCACCATTACATATAATTTGCTTAATTTACTTCAGAACACGGAAAAAGAGGGATAAAGAAACCAAACAAATAAATTATATCTAAATAAATATATATAAGCGAATAATAATTATAAATGAATAAATATAAATAAGTGAATAAATAGATATAAATATAGAGAAATTTTGTAAAAGGGACGGGTACAAAAGACGGAACCTGAATTATGTAATAGGAAGTCCTCTTGAGTGTTTTCACACCCAAATTTTATTTCTCCCAATTTCTGGGATTCATCTTTTATATATAAATTTATTTCACACTCCAGTTTCCATTTCTGGTACTTGGTTATAAAAATAGAAATATATGGCCTATTGTTTCTCTGCCCCTTTGCTGGCAAGACGTACGTGTTTAGGCCTATAATTAATCATGCATTTATGTGAACAGTATACGAAAACTGCATTATACGAAACTTTTGGGAAATTGCATTCTGATTAAGTTCAAATAACATAACATCCAAGTCATTCTTTCGAATAGACTAAAGATGAACTAAAATTACTACTCTTTGGTAATTAGAACAATCCCTTTTCGGGATTGCTTTTAAACAACCCTCCTATATATGCGACAGTTTGACCTAGCTTCCTTGCAGGAAACTGCAAAGGAAAGTATGTCAGTGAGAAGATAATTATATGTAATACCAGCAAATTGGCAGCCATTTTGGTGGCCATTTTGATTTTGGAGTTAAGGAAAACATCAATGATTTAGATTTAAACAAAAACTGAAATCTTTGAACCTCAAAACATATTCAAAAACATGAGATATAGCTAATTATATAAAATGGCGGCCATTTTGGATTTTGGCGTGAAGGAAGCCATCAGTGATTTAGATTTGTACATAATTGGATTCCTTGACCCCCAAAGCATATATTCAAAAACACTATAATCATCAACATCTACTTACAAAGCTGAGATGTAGCTAATTTGGCGGCCATCTTGGATAAATTTTTTTCCCAAGGGGGGATTTATGGGGATTTTGGATATGTTGTTGTATGATGCATTCTGCTTATCTGGTGCAAAAATCAGCTCAATAACAATTTTTTCCGGGTCAAAACCCCCAGGGACCACACTATATAACAAAGTTCATCATTCAATGCTGGGAAACATGCTTGATGAGAGCACTGGATATTACCAGTGACCCTCCAGAAGACCAAATTTTATGAAGACCAAGCTATATAATCTCCAGGGAATACCCTAGTGGATTTAAGAGATGCGCTAATTGCCTACTGAATTGGACGGATGTAAATACAACTTCCGGTGCTGCCATAGCTCAGAAATTGCCACTTGTCCAGGGATGGTTGTATGTGGTACGTAATGTGACTGCCCACCAGAATAGTTTGGAATAACCAGAAAAAAATTAAAATTTGTAAATTTGTTAATGCTCCATGCCTTAAGGGTGCGTGTTTCCATCTTCTTGGGACCCTTGGTACCGCCTCGCCCCCCCCTGATACAAGATTGACCTGTCAATACATAAGTGGCGCCTTAATTAAATCGCTTATATTGCAATGAGTTAAGGGTGGATATCGGCTTATCGGCTTCGTGCCCAGATTTCGTTGAAATTCTCATAAATGTTGGTATTGTATGTGAAATAACCTCGTGTGCCAAATTTTAATTTTTTCCAACAAGGGCATTTTGAGATATTCACATAAATGCATTTTCAAATTGCACTAGACTTGTACAGGGACTAACAGTGACTGATTTTTGGCAGTATAGAAAATGGAGACCCAAATTGGGCAATTTTGTGCAAACTAACATTTTATTATTTCATTTCTCTTTCTCAAGTAAAGTTTGATGATTATAAGATTGGTGTTTGTTTTTTTAATGTATAGAAATATCAAATATCCATAGAATTTTTATTTTTCTGTATGCATCACAACTCAAGACCGTGTTCGGGCAACAACACCTTTTTTGGCGATTATTTCTATAATACTGATTTTCCACTTTCATCCAGAATTTTTCAGAAGGAACTACAACTCCCTTGCTGATGAATAAGGTGTCATATTAAAGGAAATCAAATTTAGAAAATTCTCACGTTAGATTTTGCAGATTGAGTGTTTCTATTTGAAATTACAGGTGTTTTTAATTTTCCCTAAATTATTTTTCCCTAAAATCATTTTTCTAAAAAATAAACACTAGATTTAAAAAAGCCAACGTGGGAATTTAGGTATTTTGTTTATACACATATCCCTGGAGTTCCAGTTTAAAAGCACCTGCCATTTAGGCTAGGAAAAATTATTTAATGAAAAAATTAGGGAATTTTTAAAAAATAAATAAAAACACTAAAACAAATCACACTGTCTTGAAACTGCACAAATATGTGGAGGAAAGTTCAATCCTTACCATAGTCAAGTTTGGACTAAATTGATGTAGGGGATTTGATTTTATGGTCATTTTTCTGTAAGACCATTTTATCCGATGATCCTACCTTAATTAGTTCAGTCTTCGAAGAATTCAGTCTTGCGAGGGAATGCCTACCAGCATGGTTAAAAAACAAAAAAACTTGTCAGGGTTTGCAGGTCTTTCCCAGTTGCCAATGCACTGTTCATACCTCTTGCGTGAACTGCACCCATATGCAATCCAAACTGTTGTTTTGGCAAAGAGGGAGTACCATACAAGATGTCAAATTAAGAGCCAGAGTATAGATAGTTGAGGCGGACGAGGTCATGGATCACAAAATGCCTCTTTAAACATGAAGGACACTAAACACTGTAGCCCAGGCTATAGACAAGTTTTAGTACATGCAACATCTTATGCCATTATTGTTATAAAATCTGTATTCTGGTCAAGTTGGGACAGGCAATCGACCCATATTTACAAACATATTCTTTCTTACAAACATAACTTTGAAATTACAATTATTCTTAACAAACCTACTACATGTAGTACTCTAGTAGAGTGTCATAACTCCCTTTTTTCTCTTCTTTGATAATGTAGTGTTCAACATCCAAATATACGGAACAAAAAAAACCCAGGAAATTGGACCACTGGTGAGCATGTCTTGTACCAAGTTGGATATAGCATACATGTGCCTTTAGTCGTGTCCACACGTACACGGAGGTTGAAGCTCCAGCAATTCAAAACTTTGGATTGTCAATCAGGGCTTCTGAACTCTGGAGTGTTATCAAGGGTGAATGGGATTTCATCCCCTAAAAACTTCATCCCCTAAAAAGCTCACCAATTCCAATAACACTCGGAGTGTTTTGGAGTGTAGTGCAGACAACCCTGCGGGGATAATTACGCATGGGGTGACCTTGTGAGGCTCTTTGTTGACACAAAATCTGTGTTTGGAATATTACACAAGAAAAGGCACTTCCAGGGTGTTAATTTGACTTCCGGTATATATCACCCTGATAGGGAGAAGCGGTTAGGGGAATGGTGGGGGGGGGGGGGGTTTTGATTTCAGGTTTAAGCCATCGTTTGGAAACGGAACATTGAAGTAAAATAATGTGCAATTGATTTTCACCTCAGAGTCTTCAAATCCAAGCGCGGAATTGCTGAACATCGCATGCGGAAATAGGGTTTTCTAAACGTGGGTTCTGCCTGGCCCTATGTAGGACACAACCTGCTCGATTTGGGCACTGGGGATTACATCCTCGAATGGGGTCCTCGCTGCTCAGTACAACCCTCCGACACCACAAAGACAGACATAGGATTGCATAGCAGTATGTTTGTTTGACATCATTTACTGTTACTTTCATTGACAGGAGTAGCACTACTTGAATATACAAAGACGTAGATTTTCACACCACTAAATAGATCTGGTCTGGCACCATATGGCCGCAAAGATGTTTGGGGAACAAGGGAAAAAAGGTTTAAAAAAAAAGCGTGAGTTAGTTAAATTTGAAAAAATAGTAAAACTGGAACGTCCTGGGCCATATTTTGTGTTTAGAAATTACGAAAGAAAGAAAATATCTTTTTTAAAGTTTTAAAGGTTAAAAATCAGAAGAATATCAGACAAAAAGGTTGTTGTGAGGCTTACTACTGAGTAAGTAAAATACTAATTTGTACACCCATCCCATAGGAATTTTTGACTTAGAAGCCACCAGCCAGGTCAGAGGGGATCGGAACTCAACGTTGTCTTCATGTTCAGTAGTTCGAAAACTCCGGGGTCAACTTATGGATTCTTCTTACTGAAATGGAATGCAGAGGTCTAGAGGTACAAGGTAATGCATAATTAAAGCAACTGAGTCGCTTTGTTAATGGAGGAAAAAGGGATCAAGGTTTTGCTGCGCGGACAATACAGGAGATTAAGAGGTAGAGGAAGATGCCATGTACCTCCTCGTCTCTGATACACATTTCCGCGAGTGTTAAATAGACAGCGGAAAAAATGCAAGAAGGGAGGAGCACGACACTTTCTTAACCAAAAAAAATTTGCAAATGTAAATGAACAAGGAAAAAAAAAAAAAAAGATACAGCAAAGAAACCAGGCAACAAGAACCCTCCACCAAACACCCCGCAAAAAAACCCAACCCCCCTCCCCAACACCCCGCAAAACCCCACGCCCTTCTTCAACACCCCACAACTCCACACCCCCTCATCCCCAACCAACACCAGCAACACCACACCCCCTCCTTAACCCCCTTCAACACCCAACCCCAATACCATGTAACATACCTCCCCTTTCGCCAACCCCGCATAACCCGCCATTCCACTCCCCAACACCCGCAACATCCTCATCCCTACCCAACAACATTACAACCACTCCAACCCCATCCCCAACCCAACACAACACCTCCCACCCCTCCCCACACCCATACACAATCCCACCCCCTCCCCAACACCATTACAACATCCCACCCCCTCCCCACACCAACAACACTCCCACCCCTCCCCAAACCTACAACACTCCCCCCCTCCCACAACACCCGCAACACCCCACTCCTCCCCAACTCCCCCAAACACCCTGCAATACTTACCAAATAAAAAAAAGAACGAAAAAAAAAAAAACAGAACACAAGAAAAAAAAACAAGAAAATAAAAAAAAAAAACAAGTAAGAAACACGAAAAATAGAAAAAAAAAAACGAAAGAAAAAAAAAATAGAAACAAAAAACCAGAAAGAAACAAAAAAAATAAACAAAACAAACAAGCAAATAAAAAACAAAAAAGTAAATAAAAAAAAAGAAAAAAAAGAACAAAAGAAAACAAAAAAAAAAGAAAGACAATCTTTTGTGTGTTGTTGTTGTTTTTGTAAAAAATAAAAAACAACACCAACGCAATACCCCTACCCCATACACCAACACCCCGCAATACCCAACCTCCCCACAACCAACCCGCAACACCATACCCCATTCCCCCAAAACACCGCAATACACAAACACCCCCCAAACCACACAATACTACCACAACCCCATCCAAAAACAGCAATACCCAAACCCCCTCGGCCACAACACCCCGCAACCACCCCACCCCTCCCCAAAAACCCACCCTCCCCAAACCTCACCCCCCTCCCCTTATAGCAAAGTAAGTAGTCTCATTGTAGCGAAGGGGAAAATTTGCCCTATCCGAGTGTACCGTGTCGAGATTACGCAATTAACATATTAATTAGCTCATTTTGCAATACCTAAGCCGCATATATCACATTACTTCAAATTGCAAAAAAGATGTGCCTCATGATAGGCTATCATGCAGCGCAGGATTTTGAGTATCCGATGTACCGTCAAAAATATAGCACTTAAGGTGATGTTGCATATAATTAGCTTCATTGCATATCAATTGCCCCGAAATACGCCCCAAACCTAAAATCTAATCAGGTCGGAACTCTTCAGCCCGCTTCCTTCCACCAAGTTAATCACATTATATGGCCTACGGAACTCCAGAAAACTTGTACACAGGCCTAACCCAGGAACATCTCCATAATTAGCCAAATCAGATACTTAATTAGCATATTTTTTACGGCCACAATCTAAGTCAGGTCGAGAACTATGTCAGCCTCTGCTTCTTTCCACCAAGTTACATCATGTCGCCCTTACGGAACTTCAGAATTAAATGTTATACAACATGGGTTAACAGTTTTTGTCACAGGACGGAGACGGTAGGAACGACAACGAACGAACGGACGGACGCTGCTCATTTCATAGTCCCCGTTCCGAACTAGTTCGGCGGGGACAATTAGGGCACCTTTTGTACCATAAACCAATGGCAATTTATTTGGTCGTGGAAACCGAATTACTGGACATTTAATCTTATAATTTACAAGAGTTAGACACTAATTGAGAGATGGTCACTCATCCACGCCATTTCACACCTATGAATGTAAGAACAGTGTGGTTCTAATTAATCGTAAGGCATGCTTGATTACCTTCTCGATGTGAGTGTAACAAAATTGCATTGTCTTTAGGCAGAAGCAGAACCCCCCATAAATATTTATTCCCACTAATATATATTCATCTCGATCACCCTGTATGACGACACCCCCTCAAGTGACGTACATACCCACAATCCAACTTCCTCTTTTCGTCTTACACTCGACAAGATAAACATCCGGCAGGGGGCGGGGACGGGCCGGGAATCAACATCGGAGGAGGTAAGCAAACATTCCTTACGAGTCATTAGAACACCATGTTCTTACATGACTCATACAGGAATCTGGCTGACCTTCAATCTGATGTTGATGTACAAATTGCAATTAAACCATCGCCAAGATTAAGCACAGTAATAGGGGCGGTGAGGATGCAAAAACGTCACACAAGATTTGCGTGAATCGAAATGAGTATGAATTGCAAGCAATTCAGAAGTAGAAGGAGCAGAGCAAGGCTTACACATGCCAATACAAATCGCATGAAACCTAAGCACACAACTTACTAAGAGAATAATTCGTGAGCCCCCTGAAAAGAGTGGATCCTGCAAAAAAGAGGGCCAGCAGATGAAGGACGTACCTAGAGGAGACGTCACCCGAAACCAGCACCCCCTCGTGTACAACAAACAGCGCATAACTGAGAGGTTTACTCACAAGTATGAGGGTCTACAAAGCTTCAGAACAGCTCGAGCCATTAGACCCAATCGCCACCCTCTGGGCCCGTGACGGGCCCGAGAGGAAGGGGGCACATCGCGGTGGCGGAGTCTGAGGAGGGCTGAAAGAGCCAAATTCCTCAGACCCTCGACGGCCATAGTACTCTGCGAGAAAAACCTGCAAGCGTAAGGACAGGAGACTTGAGTCATCAAACTGTTACCTAATGCAGCCAGCCCACCATATCCCACTCACTTGAGCCCAAGGGCCACGCGAAACGTGCGAGGAGCGGAAAAAAGAGGAGAATTTGCGAGGCCGACATAAGCCCACTCCGAGTCAACAATCTCTAGATTCGAAGCCTACCCGGGGGGTAAGCTTCAGGAATAGCACAGCAACCCCAAGTGTATCAAGTATCTCCACCAGAATGGAAAAAAGGACAATCAGAAGATTTACCCCATTCCGGGGGAACATCCATTTGTCATACATGCTATTCATCATGAAATGAAAAAGCATCCCCAGAAGGTCTACTCGATGTCGCCCGGAGATCGTTGGACCCCCTCAAACGAATGATCAGAAAACGTTTTTTGAAAGGGTGCTGACAAGAATTCGCAGCAAGAAAAAATGTTGGAGAGAGCACCCGATCAAACAGTACCAGCTCCAACATTACTCCAAGGCCTACCCTAACAACTGGAGTGAGGCGGCCAGGAGAGTAAGAGAACCTACCAGATTGCCGAAAACTCTAAAGTCTAAGGAAATAGCGCCCGAGTTGTAAAAGGGCAGTGGCACCGAATGCCTGCCCCCAACGCATTCCCCTATCATACGAATGGACTAAAGGGGGATGCAACTTGGCGAATGGGGAAATCCAAGTAGGCAGGACAAGAGGAAAAACCCTAAGTGGGTAAAGGATCCCAGCTGGACCTTAGATCAAAACCAGTAATTCGCTAAGTGAAAATTAGATGCTTCAAGGATAAGATTCATTCCCGTTGGCCCGTAGGCACACTCATCATATCCTAGCATCAGGCTGGAAAATCACAGAATAAGAAATACTGTGAAACGAAACCAGACCAAGGACACCCAAAAGATTCTCCCACTTTATAAAAAGGCTGAGAGGATTGTATACATCCGTCGCAGCACGATGCCAGACAAAGAGTGGAAGCTTATTACTTATATATAAACATTGAAAGGTATATGCCTAAAATAATAGTCTATCCCACCATGTGAAGAAACATTCTGCATCGGCGGGGGCAAGGCTAATTATCAATCCGAACATAGAGGTAAAATAAATAATATAATAGATAGTATAATCACACCTCATGATCAGAACAAACCAATCCAGCAGACATAGATAGATTGGAGTGATACCCCCTTTCCACAACCATATATATTAATTGAAAGCACAGTGATAAAAATAATAAGTAAATGTCATTTGAAAAATTGCAAAGACTTCATTATCAACCCAATCAATCCATCCCCATGCAGAGCGATTGAGGTTGCACCTGTCATTCCAAATAAGGCCAACAAACCCCCGCGGGCGGCCGGTGAAGAGCCTATAACGGAAGCTGAGTATCCCTGTTATAGCGTGAGAATAAAAAAAGACCCCCGCGGGGATGGGCACAAAGCCGAACGAGCCAGAGGCTCGGCGGGAGTGCCACCCGCTAGTAGAGATTAAAAAGCAGGACCGCACAGGAAAAAAGGCCCTCTCGATCAGGCTTCGAGATTCGTTCTTATCTCTCTTGATTTTTGTTTGTTTACATCAATTCCCCTTCTATATGATTCACACTTTGTCACTCCTGTGCTATTTCTCAATTTGTGTCCATTACTATCGGTTCGTTTTTCCCTTTTCACTTACCGAATAGAAATATAGGCAGGTGGCGGGTAGACTTGCCGAGTTCTTCCGACACAGAACTTAAGCCAAAAGACGAAATTAATCGTCTAACATTTCATCTAGGGTAGCATCGCCAAGATGGCGATGCGGATACCCAAACCCCGATCGAAAAGCGATCAGGAACGATGTAATATGGCCATAAATACGCGGAAGGAACCACACACAATTTAGGATACGACGAAATAATCGCAATCGTATCATTAACGGTATTCATCGCCAAAAGGGGCGAACGAAATATCCGAACTTCGAGTTAACCACGATCGAAGGTAATGAATACAAGCGTAAAAAACGTGAAGGAACGGCAGCAGAACAGCTCACGTACCGGAAAAATACTGCACTACATATCGTCGTGAAACGCCGGCGCAAGACACCGGCATTTATTGCTAAAAGGAATGAAATCCAAAAGCGCCAAAGACAATAGCAATGTGATTCCAATTTTTAGCCTAACCAAAAGGACCGACTCCAAAGGAATCAGACAGAGTCAGGATAGACCCGTACGTTCGCCCCGGGGAGAAGGGGAGGGGGGGGAGACACATCAATCCCAAACCGTTGGACAACCCCTAGGGCTGGCTTAAAAGCATCGTGTGGCCGTGTGTTTTTATTAAAAAACACGCATCCAAACTCCGACCCAGGAGGGGTCTGAGCTCGGAAGACAACCGATGCGACATCCCTAAGAGGCGGCAAACGCCTAATAAAGACGTAAGACGCCCCGAAGAACCGGATGAATGGATGGAAAGTCGAGGTTCCAACACCGCGAAGAGACGAGAGACAACTAATAGGGAATGTGAATCCAAAAAAGGGAGGACATCATAAAAGATATGACGCCACCCTTGAAGCTACGGGAGCCGCTACCAACAGTGAAGGCGGAAGGGAAAGCTATGCCCGAGCGTCACGGTCGTGTGGTAGAATACCCGACGCCCTGCGTCCCGAGGAACGCTTGGAGAGCAAGCGCCGCCTCAGGCAGCAGAGGACGACAACCAGAGGGGGGTGCACAGACCCGGCGAATGGGTTCCGTTCCCGGCAACGAATCATCACACCCCAGGATTGTCTTGGACGAACGCACGGATTAAACACAGTGCCAGTATCCATCGGGTAAATGAAACGATGCTCCCATGGCCCGAATCCCGGAAGGGATTTAGGCGACTAAGGGCGAAAAGACCTACACCACAGGACTCTAAACAACTACCGCACAAGAACAGATACGAGGTATAGCCAAAAGCCACGTGGAGGATGGTCTAGATGTATGCGGGGGACATAGTATTAATATTAAAAAGGCAAGTACATGAACGGACACGTTACACCAGTAATAAAAATAACAAGCATACCACGGTGTGCCGACCCACAGTAGGCACACCGCAACCTCGCTACACCCGCGCCCCGAACAGGGAAAAACGAGGGTGTAGACTGCAAGAATAACTAAGACAATCTTCCTACAAATTGTCACTCTTACAGCATACTCCCGCGCCGATGACCGATTGTCAACGGTTTGCTGGAGTGGAGGTAAGCAGGAGTCAGTATACCGTTGATACCTATGACGAGAGGTAACACCGACTATCAACCCGGTTTAAGATGATCGAAACCCGGGTTGACCCCCCTGAGACACGTAGCAATACGACGCTAGCAACCCCAGCGGGAACGGGAGGAGAGGCAGACAATACTAGAGGCAAACGCCCAGCCGACGGTACTAACGGCATGCCCGTGCGCACCCCCCTTTTTTTCCGCCAAGCCAATCCAAGCGGACCGGCCCTTCACGGCCTGCAAGGGCGGGTATACTGCGCGCATGTGATGCCGCGACTGGATCCCCAACAGGCGGCGAGCTTACAGAGTCAGTGCCCCGTTCCACAGGACCCGTTGATCCCTAAGAATAGGTATTCAACGCCCTGTGAATAGGCATTGTCTCGCTTATCGATTAGTTAAATCTTGATGATGAAGGTCGATTGTCGCTAAATCCCCCCGAGAGGATTTAGCAATGGAGACATCACCAAAATGGAAAAAACAAATGAACCCTGCTCAGCCGAAATCCCTGCTGCAGGGACCGAGGCCATCAAGGTGGAGACCAGCGCAGTAAAAGCCAACAAATCAACCGTACAGAACGGACAATACGTAGGGCTAAAACTCCCCGCAAATCTCTCGAACCTTAACCCTGTGATAAACGGTCCGTTGTAACATTAAGTTCTACTGAGAAAAATTAGCAACGGCCCATCAACACGAGGTTCGATCGAGAAGATTCATCAACCGCTAAATCCCCGAGGGATTGAGGCCACCGGGGGTGACCAGGAAGCAGGGGCCAGCCGACCACTAGTAGGGCCAGCCCCGCCTCGCTGTAAATGTTAAATGCCAAACAATTCCTGCCGCCGGAAACTCCCCGCGGGGAGCTACGGCGTCGTAAATGAGTGAGGCAGCGTAATGAGCCAGGATAATCGCCCGTACGGAACAGCAAAGCGTTTGTTGCCAATATAGCTGAAGAAAAGAAAAAACCCGTCCAAGCAGACATTGATCCCAGGGAAATGGGGATTTCAAAGCCGATGAATGGGTATTTGTCTCGAAATCGACCAGCCAAATCCCTAAGTGAATGGTCCTTTGTTGGTCTAATTCGGGATTACAGACCATGGGCCAGCCACCCGAGGAGATCGCCCGGGTCAAAGCGCCCGCCGCCGACATCACCCCTGTGAGGATGAAGGCAAAAGGCATTGAGACCAGCGCAGTTAAAAAGCCGTAAATCGCCCTATAGATATAGGAGGATAAGGGCCCGACGTCCCGGGGTGGGTTTCGCTGAGACAAAGTGGAGTGATGCTTGCAGCGGGAAACCGCCATCACGGTAGACGCTGCCCGATGGGCCAGCGTCGCGTTTTAGGGACCCATAGAAGGACACACAACCACCTTAGGTGACGCTGGACACCATAGCGGTGATCTCCGTAAGCGGTAGGCGTACCGAAAACTGTGACAACACGCATAGTATCCAGTCAATCTACGCACCCCTGGGGCGCAATACCCACGGGCGACCTGACACAACACCGGGATGGGTGTGAACCCTATAACGGCGGGGAAACCCCGCTTACAGCAGCGGAGGAAATCCCTGCGTAACGGCGATGGGTACTATATAGCGGTGTGGTTATTGTGACGGGGGAGGTAAAAACCACAGAACCGAAGACGGCTACCACGAGCCCAGTATCCTCTCAGTCAAACGAATCCCTGAGGCGCGGTCGAATGCAAGGGACACCAGACCCAAAGCCGTGTAACGGCAGGTGAAACCTCCGCTTCCCCCACATCAGCGGAGGAGCTACCGCTCATTACCGGTCAAAATATCAATACACCGTCCAAGTTATACCGAAGGGACGAAAACTCAAGGATATACCCAGGTCACAACTCCTGGCAACCCAGGTGCAATAACAGAAGAGGACCCGATACGAACGGAGGAACCTATTCGCACGGTAGAGTAGGACAGCGGGTATCAGCATGGGTGTGGGTCCGTGACGGCGACGCTGGTCGGCAACAAGCACGTACTGCCGCGGCCTATAAGGGAACAAACCGGCCTGAGCACGCCCAAAGGCGGGGATACCCGAATACAAATTACTAAGCTAGATAGAAAAATTGATAGAAAAACATTTCAAAACCAATCATACAACCTTTTATCAAAGGCCATACCTCGCTGACATAAGGACTGCAAGAAAGCAGCAGTAAGGAAACAGGTAGTAAACCCACAAGGTACGTATTGTGTGAGGAATGATCGTGCTAAACTATAAAATGTAAATAAACCGGGCGCCATTTTGAACGGAACGAAAAACGGCCAGCCCGCCCGATTACAAATTACAATCCGCTCAAGCATTGTAATCACAAAATATACACGTTAAATATATTAATGATATATAAATAAAACACATCTAAAGATAGTAGTGGGAAATCGGACTATCGATTGAACGTGGCTGCAGTGCCACGGACCCTACGCTAGTCGGCCCTATGGGTGTGAAAGGGTGTTTTGTGTGTGAATTATGCGGGTTTGTGTGTTGACAAACCCGAAGCAAAGTCAAGGTATAAAGTCCTTAAATTTACCGACTTCGCAAACGAAATATGACAAAACTACAGCCCAGGGACGTAAAAATGACAATTTAACAAATTTTCACAAGGTTCAGGGCCACCAAGTAGTTAAATCTGACCAAAAATACGACCAGAAATCAGGAGTAAAATCATAACGTTACCAATCTTATCGAATTCCCAAGAACGAAAAGAGGAAGAGGATGTGGGTATGACGTCACTGGGGGGGGCTGTGGTCATACAGGGTATCGAAATGAATATATATTGTGGGAATATATATTTATGGGAGGTCTGCATCGCATACGACACCATGCAAATTGTTACATCAACATCGGATTGAAGGTAAGCAGATTCCGTATGAGTCTCGCGTTAGCACCAAACTCTCAAATGGGCATGATTGGCATGGCAGTGCTCCATGTTATGTGGTGTATCTGATCCAATTGACCAGAACGTCTTTCTTTTCCTTGATTTTTATGACATTGAGCAAGTGTAATTCTATTATGTGACAATCGAATTTAAATTTGAACTAAAAAAAGAATTTAGTTAAATTTCAATGATAGTAATATTTTTTAGCAATTACGCATGTAAAACAAACCAACTTTTGAGCTATGTGGACATATGTGTTGTTTGCTTTTCCCTGTTTCTTTCATGGGTGGACAGTAGGAACCCGGATTGATTCCATGTATGGGGATCTCCAAATGGTAATTTGGGGGAATGCTACGTGCATTTATAGCAATATCTTGTTTCAGTTACATTAAAAAAATCTCTTGAAACCTTAGTTCAATAAATTAGTAATATCAGGATAATTTTGGAAATAACATTGGACTCAAAAAACAATGTCGGGGTAGTGGATTTACCAGCTGCCAAAATAGTTCAATTTCAAATAACGGTCATTTAGTTTAATCCTTGACCGCCTAGACATTAGTCAAGTCTGTGTGTAACCATTCGATAGATGTAAGAGCGTCCACCTCCGTGAAGTCTTTGAAAAAGACTAGCACTCGATTACGCCGATGTTGAGATGCCGTTTTGAAGAATTTGCTGTTGCTGTTAGTTTAGCATGTCCTACCCCCCCATTGAGTGACCACTGTCTTCTGAAGCTGTTAAGGGCTTAATGCTGTGAAAGATATTCTCATGTGAATTTTATTTCCCTCTCGCAGTGTTTCCCAACCTGGAGATCGCGACCCCAAAAGGGGGGGCGCCAAAGTAAGAATGGGGTCACAAAGCTAGCTTTGAAGGAAAAAAAATGGTCATTTGATAATAGGAAAAACAACATGAAGGTGTGGTGCTCCAATCGTGTCTTACAAAAAGAAACCAAATACTTTAGTTACTAAGTCATTAATTAAGAAGCGATTGATCAGCATGAGGCGTAGTGTCAGTTTGGATTTCCACTGGCTAACAAAGACAACGTGTTTGGATTATTGCTAAGCAGGGTTTGCATAAAGTGTGGGAGCAGGGGGGAAACAACAATCCTGGGAAATGAGCAGGGAGGAAAGGAAAATTAGTATTGTTCCAACACCCTTTTCGGCAGCCCTCAACGGATAACTTCATGTGAAGGATGTGGGACAGAATACTGACTTCAGGTTATAGGCATGTTGATCTTATAAACGGCTGCCAGGCGTATAGGAGGAAGCGGACCTAGGCTAAGCCACATCGCGGTGAAAACCCTAATCGAGGTGAAAACAACCTGCAACAAATTGCGTTAGGTTCACTGCATATCGACACTATAAGTGCAATACCGTGCATCAAGTTTAGCACGTTGTTGCTTTGCAGATAGGTCTGAAATCTGGATTCCCGCTCCCACTATTATAGTCCTTTCTTTGTGATAAAACCATTAAAAATTTTGCATAAGATTAATACCGCGCTATTCCCTAGGCTATATGGCACGTTCCGAGAGAGAGGGGGCTGTAGTTTGGCAGGCTTCAACTAGAAACACATTGTTCAGAACATTTTTGTTTGCCACTTGTCAATGTTTTCACCTATTTAAACTCATGACTTTCACAAAAGTACAATCTGGTAGAAATAGGTTCCTGCAACAAGTAGTTTTCAATATGTGAGACTTTTGAGGAGTGATTTTACAAACTGTTGAGGACAACATTTTCGCCATTCTGTCGCATCAAATGTAAGCAATCGCCTGAAAAGCAGTGTTTTGTGTTTAAAATTGATCTGAAAACAGATATTTTCACATTTGGCTTCTATGAATAATTGTCGCTACATAATATATCAAAAAAATCACTCCTCTCAACAAAATGGGCAAATCATCTTGTTTGGTTGCTAATATCATATTGTGTCCATCAAAATTATGTAATATATTTGCAGTAGGGTAAGAAAAATTCACTATTGTAGATTAAAAATTACATTCTTTCACCCAATTTACTTTTGGAATGTGTCTTACCTCACAACTTTCCATTTAAAACTGTAAAATGACCCAACATTACATTGATACTAAGGCCATGAGAATAAACTTTTAGAATTGCGTCCGGACATTTTTCAAAAGGCATGATCTTATTTCAGATTATTCATTATTCATTAGACCTTTTATTGACATTGCGAGTTCACATGTTTCCAGCCAGAGCTGACAGATCAATCATGCATCAAGAAATGTGCATGTTCAGAGACTGCATGCATGTAGTCATTGTTATTGTGTAATTGTACCCTTTTTTTCCAGCTGTTTGATGATTTAAAACGTGATTTTTTGTGATGACGAGCACTTTTTATGCAAATAAATGATTTTTTGAAAATAATTAACATTTTCGCGGCAGGTTTTCGAGCATGCGGGTGGCGGACGCAATCTAAAACTTTCATTCCCAGGCCATCATGAACACATTTTATGTACAATCGGGAAGATTTGGTCATATTTTGGATCCCTCACGCTGATCATAAACATCATTGTAATGCTAAATTTCCTTAAAAGATCTAGAATAACGATCACGACACATGTTCAAGTTCAATTTCAATTACCTACAACAACAACTCTGTTTTCTTGCCTAAGAACAAATTTTCTAATTTTTGGTCAAATCAACATTTAACATTGCCATCGTCTGCATCGCCATGTACAGCACACTCTCACACCGACTCGCTCTGGGCTGGCTGCGCTGTGCGGGTATCCCACAATTTCCGCACCCACTTTTTCTGCACCCAGTTGAATTAGCAGCTTGACGGAATAAAGTACAGTATCACAATGCTAAAGTCAACTGGGAGCAGATAAATGTCGGGTGCGCAACCCTGAAGGGGTAGCCACCAATTTGTGCACCCCCCTTTTCGGCACCCACTTTTTCTGCATCCACTTTTTTTCTGCATCCACTTTTTATACTCTAAAGAAATTAATTACATATAATCAATGATATTATATAACTCAATGTTCAAGTATGTGTGATCAGTTCTCTACTTACCACCGAGTATCGTGGGAACGACTTGGCGGTTTTGATAATAAAGCGCTAATTCCTGTTGCAAGGCCTATTCACTACTGTGCTAATATTGAGTTTAACCACTAACACGGCAGTTTTTTGTTTATATCCTTTTGCAAAGAATGGATTTTGGAGCTGAATTTTAGGATATAATAGAAAAATACAGCCTTTCATCTGATATCAAAATTATACTACTTCTGGGTAAATCAGAGGGGTCCAGAGCGATCGGAACAAGCACCTTTAATATAGGTGTCAAGAGGGTCATATTTGGGTCATAGTTTCCAGATCACTTTCTAACCAGGCTAGAAGGATGACTTGAATGATGCTTATCCCATTTTCGACGAAAAAAAATAAAAATTTCGAAAAACCAGGTTGCCACCAACGAAAATCCAAAATGGCCGCGAAATTGGCCAAATCATATTTCTTGACCATAACTTGATAGCTTTTGTTTAATCATAATCACCTTCATTTTTTTGCATGCCCATGTTTTGGCTTGCAAGGCTGCATTCTATGCAACTTCTAACTCACACCACCGACTTCGTTTTCCTCTATATGGCAATTTTAGCTTAAAATTGGACAGCTATTGCGCGCCGTTTTCCAAAAGTACCATATCGTATCACAAAGTTTTTAATTTTAACATTGGGCCCTCATCAGAATTGTTGATTCATCATTTTTTTGAAGATTAGCGCTGCTTGTAATCATCGTGCCATTTTCCCTTGCATCAATTTAAAAATGTAAATTTGCGAAAACAACTCTCATTGAATACAACAGGGTTCAACGAACTTTCTTACATGTGGGTTTCAATGGAGGCATTTTTGACAATAAAATTTTTTTTTTTAAACACCCTGTAATACACCGAACCAACAGCATATTCTGCAAGTGTTCATAAGAAACTCTGTCAAACAAACTTTTTGAATGTTAAAATCAACATTATCAATCGGATGCCCATTAGTAAACGCCGCTCATGTCAATTTTAAGGCAACAACGTCATTTTCAATGAAAACGAAAGGCTATCGTGAGATTGAAATGCATAGCATAATTCCTAATACCGCCCAAAACATGGGTATTGCCACCAAAATTAAGCAAATTGAGCAAAAACCTACAAGTTAATGGTCAAAAACTGCAGAATTTTGGACAATTGGCTGCCATTTTGGATTTTCAATGGGGCACCCTGGTTGTTCGGCACTTTTTTCATTTTTAATCCTTCGAAAGTGTGATCAGGCTGATTAAAGCCATCAATGACCTGTGTTCGAGTAATGATCTGAAACATGGACCTTCTATAGCCCACCTCTACTTTAAAACATCTCTATTGATCGCGAGTAGCTTAAAATATACACCAATTTCATCCTTGTACGTTTCGGGGATAGACCATTTGCACGATCTCCCGAAATGATCTCATTCGGTGCCCATTTCCCTCGGGAACTTTACCAGCCTCAAGTCGATAAAAACATACGGTTAGGAGCATAACAAAAATACCAGAAAACTTACCCTATCTGTGAAGTTAACACTACAGTGCGAAGTCAAAATGAATAGGACCTGCATGATTATGTTTTATCAAAAAAACTAATTGAGCTGATAGAAAAAAGTTTTACATTATTCGAAACAAGCATATCTTCCGCTCATTAGAAAAAAAGAACCACCAAATTCATCATTCCTAACCTTTGTTATACCTGTTCCACGGAAAGAACCCATTTATCCAGCTGTACACGGAATGCTGAATGCTGTGAATATATTAGTGCGAGTACCTAGGAAATGACGGGGGTCATTGAAATGTAAATGAATTTAAACCGCGAGTTTCAAAAAACGATTAGCAGGGTCTGCAAAAATTATTAAATGAATAAATAACAAATCTGACGGTATTTCAAAAACTAAATTGGCATATTGGTGGAAAAGGTATTAGGTATCATGCCCCTCCATATCTCTGAACCTCAATGGGAGTATGGTTCTGCAAAGGTAAAGTGTCAACTTTAAAGTGCGTTGTACATCAGGATATGGACCAGGGGCCATGATACCTATACCTTTCCACCAAGATGCGAAGTTAGTTTGAAAATACCTTCAGATTTGTTATGTTATTCATTATTAATTTTGTGCAGACCCTGCTAATCTGTTTGAAACTCGCGGGTTTAAATATCATACATTTCAATGACCCAGTCATTAACCAGGTACTCGCACAATTCAAGAATTTCAGCATTCTGTGGACAAGTGGATAAATGGGTTCTTCGGCAGATAGAACGGGCATAATAATGGTTAGGAATTATGAATTTCTGTGGTTTTTTTTTTTAATGAGCGGAAAAGAACGTGCTTGTTTCGAATAATATCTAAAACTTTTTCTATCAAGCTCAATTGTTTTTTTGATTAGAAAAAATAATCCATCACGGTCCTATTCTTTTGATTCACACTTTGTATAGTTGTGGTAATCGTCGTCAGGTGACAAGTAGGCCACAGTACGATCAAAAATATCACGTTTTGTCGTGGAATTTCAACACCAGTGCCTCGGTTATTTTTGGTCCATAGATATTTCGTCTACATGTTGATAGATTAACTTCACGTGAAAAAAGGTACTTTGTATGGAATTTTAGGCACTGTCGGCGACGCGAATTTTGAACCGAACAACAAGTTTTTTTGTAAACATGACTCTGGTACAAGTTCCCGGATGGAATGCGCACCATACGAGATGCTTTTCGGGGATCGTGCAAATGGTCTACTTTCATTTAGACCTTTTCCGTATTCAGGTTTAATGGCAGTGCTGGGCAATATCAATAATTTATATAATGTCAGGGGGTAGGGACATGCCAACCTAACAGCAATAGCGAATCAAAACGGCATCAACTTCCGGGGGCTAGCTAGTCGTTTCCAAGACTTACGGTAGGAGGCCGCTCTTACACATACCGACCCCACGTTACAACACAGACTTGCCTAAAGTCCAGGCCTGGTCACGAATTTAAATATAAATGACGGTATTGGAAGTTACATTATTTTGCAGCGAGGTTTATTCACTAATAGTGTATTGCTATGGCAGCCTCGTGGTCCCATAGTGACCATTGCAAAATCACTTTAAACCATCGTTCGATACATCTTTAGATAATTAGGAAAAAATATTGACTTCAAATCCGTCGGGGTTAGTGGATAACCCCGCTTAATAAAATGTGTTGTAATTTCCAATACGGTCATTTAGATTGAAGATTCGTGACCAGGCCTGGCCTTTAAGTCAAGTCTGTGTGTGACCGTTTCGATATGCATAGCATCGCCCTCCTACCGTTTTAATTCTTTGAATAAGACTAGCACTGGGTTACGCCGGGAATTGGGGTGGAAGTTGATACGTTCCGTTGCTGTTAGGTCGCATGTCCTACCCCCCCTAAAATTTTGGTCCATTTGGTCTCTTACACAGTATTTAGGTGTATTGGGAAATGTAATGAGCTTGTACCGCAGAAACAGTCAATGATAAAGCGATTGTATCTTGACACAAGTAAAGGTTTGTTGAAACAAGGATGGAACTACCTGGTTCTGGTTTTTTTCTTTGGTCTGATTCCTACCCAACACCCCTAAAAGGGGCAAAAACGGGTAGGGATGGTGCACATCAATGGCGACTGGTTGGTTTCTTAGTTCTTGGCTTGTAGGTTATTGTGTTCTTCGCATTCCGTTTTGAATTTCTGCTTATTCTTTCTATGTGGTGATGTCATTTGGTAGTGAGTTCCAGTCTACCCCATTGTCCTTGGTTATAAAGAGTGTACTTAGCCAGTTTTATTTGTTTGTCTGAGTAAATTGCTATGTCGAGAGATCGTGTGACCGGGCGCAAGATCTTTCGTAACGGTATGGCGAGGCCGACCCAGGAGTCTTCATGAAGATGTTTATTCTTGTCACTTTCGGTCTGAGTTCTAAAGTATCCCATCCAAGTTCTTCCTTCATTGATTTACCTACTTTACCTTCCATAATCCCCCATTACAAAGCGGCACTATCTGTTTTTTGTACCACCTTCAACTTCTGTATGAGTTCCTTATTGTGTGTGTCCCATATGGAACTACCATACTCATACAGGGGCGGACCAGCGTTTGGTACGCTAGATTTTTAACAAATCTGTTGCATGAGTACAGATTTCGCCGGACAAACCCCAGAGTCATAAATTTTGCTTTAGATATTATTTTGTGAATATGTGAATTCCAGGTCGATTTGGATGTAATTGTTAATTCCTAAGTATGGATATTCGTTTGTATCAGCCAATATAGTATTATTATACTGTGTACTTATCTATGTATGGAGATCTTGCATGAGTTATCTTAAACAAAAATACCAAGACCGAAATAGCCGCCTGAAAAATTGTTTGTGACTACGAGGCCTAATTATTGACTTAAATTCATGATTCATGATTGTTTAAAGTAGTTCTCTGGGAAAAGTCCAAAACTGAACTGTAAAACTTAAAATTTTTTTTTTACACTGATTTTGTGTGATAAAGTGGGTGCAAGGTGGGTTCAGAAAAGTGGGTGCGCAATTGTGGCTACCGTCGGCCGCGCTGCGCGCTGCACGCGATCACTGGGCGAAATAAAAAATGCAGAATTTGTAGTAAAATATTTCTTTCATCAATAAAGCTCGGAGAGGTCTAAAATGAAACTCTACTGGCCTAACATGCTTTTAAAAGTCAATCCGCATAATCCCGTATGGCATTTGGACTGCATGACTGGCTCTCTGCTCTGGCATTGCGTTGAATTCGGCAGCCTAACGTTTTTTTTCATGTGATGTCGTGAGAAGAAAACAATGCTTACGTTTATACTTCCGTTGTACGTTCTAACTCATCCTGGTTGAAGAACAAGGCATACCTACCATCAAATTCAGAAAAAGAGAGCAAAAAGTCTTCCTGATAAAAACACCATTTTTTCTGTGAAGAAAACGTCGAATTTACGATACAAGAAAAATTTTGCCACCCATGACTTTCCTTAATATTTTATCGCAGTCTCGTTTTCAATCGTTCACCAATTCGTAGCCTGTACAAAAGACTAAACAAGCTATAAATGGGTTATAAGGCAGTTTGGGTTCCCCCACAAATGCTAATGTTATTCTTTATATGAGTTCAATCACGGAATACCGTTAGATTTAGGAAATCGGCAACACAAACAGGTTTTAACAAGTAGATTGTCCCAATTTTGATATAAAAAGTTGCTATTAAAAAAAAGAACATGAGTTTAATCCGCATTATATAAGATATAGCCGTCAACCTATACTTGCTCTCGCAAATATGCATGTAGGCCAGGAAAGATAATGAAAATTTTGGGGTAACCTGGAACTAATGCTATCAAAGGTGTGTCTAAAATGCATTTCTTGAAGTACCCAAAATGACATACTTAAAAGTCCGAGAAAATCCGGGTTGCAGAATGTCTAATTTGCATTAAAGTCAAAATGGCCGCCATTTCAACGGATAACTGTGTGCCATAACTAAGAGCCGGGGTCGTAGACGAGTAATTTTGGTTTGTCTCTACCCATGTATTTGGGGGTCTTCTCCGACTCAAAGAGACACACTAATAGAAATAAGTGAAGATGAGGGTTTCGCGCCTATTTGCATAAATCCAATATGGGCTGCATGTTGATGACTTTCTTGAATGAGTCGTTATGTTGTGAAATTTGTTTTCTGGTGTCCATGCTTCTTTATCAAAGAACTAGGATTAGTAAGTTGCCACACGGGGACTCCAACGATGAAAAATATATATTTAAATATTTGTGGAGTCAAAACTTCTTGATCAAAATAGAAAAAGAAACATTCATAAGACCGTCTACACATATATAAAAAGGGGGGGGACACAATTCAGAAGGAAAAAATCCTTTTATTTATTTTACAGGCTTACTTGTAGCTTCAATAGCATTCATTTGCCAAAATGTAAAGCGAATTACTGAAATCTTTTCGAACAGCAGGGAATATGAAAAGTTCTCCTTCACTGTCGATAAGATCCAGGCAAAGCCTTTTCATTGCTGATAGTAAGTTCCTGGTATGGCGCTGTCTGCTATTATTCCAGATACCTCTTAGAATACCAGTTGTAGTCCATGCAATGGTCCGTGATCTTGCTTGAACTTTTTTGTGTTTAGTATTTTAAAAAATAAACATTAGAACCAAGATAGTCACCCAAAAATGCGTAATTCCAAAGTTAGCGATGAATCGATTTTGTGTTTTCATGCAGTAAACATTTATGCACGTAATAACAGTGTCATAGGATATCGGTGTATAACAACAAATCCAGATCCGGAATTTTATAATAAAGTTTGGATTTTTCTTAAGGACTTCGATTTAAGTTAGTTATTTCACACACGTGATTAGATATGGACAAGACATTATGTATATGCAAACTAACATGATTTGTTTGAAAATTGGAGTGGCGCCCATACAGCGGGAAGGAAATCTGATCAGCCTTTAAAACTGATCCACAAAATCTTTTTTTTAAAGGTGATTTTTGTGATTTATCAGGCCATTCCATCCATTCTATCCCTTCGAGGGTGTCAACTGCTAACTCTTGTCCCATTTTTTGGAATAGGTTTTTGGTGGGGAAATGGAAAGCATTGACTTTTCTATCATTATGATGTGAGATACCAGGAGAGGAGGAGAGAGAGGCAGCCACAGACTCAGCACAAAACACAGACCAACAGAGAGAGAGGAAAAGACCAGACCAGACTACGTTTTTAAGTCTGAGGTTTTTTTTTTTTAAAGACACGTCGTTAGATAGGTTGTTTTTCGAGAAGAGAAGATCAAGAATGAAGATTTGATTTTTAATTTTGTTAATATCAACATAATGGTAAGACTGAATTCAGAAAGGAAAGAAACACGTTTTTGGACGGAAAAGGACAATTTTTATTTAGCCAAAATGCAACTATTAGTGAAAAAATTATGCTACTTGACAAAACTAAGTGTCAAATGAGACTGTCGATGTTGATTGTGAACCTGATCAACACACGTTTGTTTGTTTTTTTTTTTTTTTTTTCAGTGATGTAGGTAGAAACTTATATCAGCCAAATAAATTAACCACCAAGGTATGGTTTAAATTGGATATATTTTGAAAGAGGATGGATTGCAAAAGTGCCTATATCAACATGTACCCTGATTATTAAAGGACAGGCGGAGGAGATTTTTTTAGGGATAGAATTCTCTCAAATTTCAGGAATCGGTTGTATTAGACCACCTACCGAGAAAAGTTTGGAATGTTTTGATGGACAAACAGGTGCAAAAGAAAACCGCAAACCTTGTTTTGAACTTGCCTGGCTATCTAATCGTTCCCCATAAAAAACATGCTTTGACTTTCTGTCGTGCACGACAGAAACTACCTAAAACATGCATCTTATTAAATAAAGAAGGTGTTTTCGGTTTATTCACTTCAGGTTGTGATCTAAGGACGTTTTTAAGCATTCCAAATAGGCCCTATGTAAAAAACCTAGGTCGAGAAATATTGGGCGCTTCTTTCTGGAAATCTATGGTTCTTTAAACACCTAACGATTTCTGCTTAGGTTGACATGTTTGCCCTTATGTGATTATCCTGACACCAAACCATAACACTCCTACCGTATAGACACCCCAACATTGTTAAAAGACTATCGGTATGGTTGAAAAATGGAAGAGATAAGCACCCACGCTAAGACCTCTAAAAAACTGTTATGTTTTGCTTAAATAGGTACTGCACTTAAGGAACTCATCCATATGCCCACAGATTTTAGGCAGAGGTCGAAAAATATTTTGTACTTTTTTAAATTGAAAAATTTAATAACCTAGTTTAAGATTTATATTTTAAACATTGCTATGGAGGAATTGGGGGATGTTGCACTCCCTCGAGTTTTTCTCCTGGTGCCCATAAAATGATAGTTTGAGGCCCAAATGTTTTTAGTATTTTTTTTTCTTTTGAGCAACATTTTATTGAAAAAATTGGACTCACCACCTTACCCAGGGAAGACAAGCCACCAAAATGAGGGGATATGGGTGAAGCATTCCTGCTACTTTACTAAAATTTGTACACCATATATTTGCTCTTAAAAAACAAAGGTTTCATGTTTACATAAAAACTTCATTTATTAGTTATATTACATTTGGTTATTTGAGCCCAAAAATTCAAATTTTCCTACACCTTTGGACACAAAACTTATTTCACCACATTTTGCCAAGGGAGGCGGTCGTGCATTATGACGTCATAGAAGCAGATGATGAGAATTTGGTACTTAGTTTGGTATCATTGATAGGGAAGAACCATAGCTACCATTGGGAGCACACAACAGTTCAAAGGGGATGTCTATGGAAAATATGGAGTAGTAACATCAACCCCCCCCCCCCGTGATTAGACATGTTACCAAAATAACTGATTAGAGGAAGGTTAAGCAATATCGTAATTATTGATTAGTCTTGCTATATGTAGTTAGATTTTAAAGGACCATGGTCCGATTACTCGTCCCAGAACCCCAGAGTTTACTGGAAGTGGTCAACAGTTTGGTTATGTAGAAAACTATTGTTTTTTCATTTAACGCTGTGAAATCTTAGGGCTAAAGGATATTGGTTTGATGTTATAAGCGAATATTGATTGTACCCAGTACTCTATGGGATTACAAATCACATTTTCATATCTCACATCAAAAGGGGTTGAATATCTGGCGCGAGCGAAAACTTTACAGGTGGGGTTTGGGGTGAAGGCCATTCTGTCCAGATGAACAACTTTATATTTTCTTTTTCTTTTTTTTTTTTTTTTTTTTTTACTGAAACAGGGTCATCCCCCTTAAAAGTAAGGTATGTGCAATTTCTTCACGGCTGCTGGAACGTGATCCTGAAGCAGGAGGGATTCTTATGGTATTAAGGAAGGTATACTGAAATGGACAATAATATATTGTTCAGTGTTTTGTTTATTCTTGACCAATATTTGGTGCCATAATATTGGCAAATTATAATGTAAAAGTTGCACGAATCTAGGAACGTATCAATGGTCACAATTCTTTACCATGGCTTTGCGTTGTTTTGTCCATTTGGATTCTGCTAATTAAGGCGAGAGAAGAAGGTTGTCTCATATTCAACTTTATACCAATTTACTTGCAATAATTGATCACAGAAATATGTGCCATAACACCTATTAGACTTCCTTTGTGACTTCAGCAGTTCGAAGATGTGGACAGAAGAAATCTATCAAACATGGCGGGCCATTTGGATTATGCAAATTAAGCCTGATCAAATGTCTTATGTTATATTAGTACTGTCTTAATTGTGTTCACAGACCTTGAAAATATGGGTATAGATACCGAAACTTATTCTGCTACGAGTCTCCGAACTCAAGATATTAACAAAAATCTATCAAAAAGGGCGGCCATTTTGAATTTTATGCAAATTAGGCATTTCTGCAACTCGGATTTACTCGGACCTTTTAGTTATCATTTAGTACCTTAAGCAAATGCTTGGCAAAAAAAACTTTGATAGCAAATTGTTCCAGGTCAAACCTCAAATTTCTGGACTAATGTTGTTCGCCAAAAAAACGTCTTTCGAGTTTTAAATACAGCGTCCAGTACAGGACAATTAAATAAAGTTATCCAATTTACGGAAGCCCAGTAAAGCCACCTACAAAATAAAATTTTCAATCGGGTTCGATCGTGACATTGAGAAGTCAAAACATTTTGAATGAAAACAAAGTAACAGTTTGTTTCCTTGCTTTTTTTCTCTCATCTGTCCTGTCACTGTAGTGCGAGGTCGGGGGGATATTAGTCGTGTAGCGTTTTGATGCCCAAACTTAGGCTTTAGGGTGGCAACGAAGATTTGGCGATCCATTATTGTGTCATTGTGATTTCATAAGATAGGACACCCAAATTGATTGAAACTGCCTTTGGCCTTGGGAAAGTGTAACCAAAAGGCGATTTTCATTTGCTTTACATAATAAAATACCAAAAGATGTGAGGACCAACCATTTTTAAATTTAAATTAGGATAAGTGGGGTAATATGGAACCCCGGGGCATTATGGACCCCCCTTATAACTTTGAACTAGGGGGTGGGTGTAGGAGTGACCCTTCTATTGGTACTTGAAAGACACATCATTCAACTACTGTAATTGGTTATTAACGGAGGGGTGTCATGAAAGTCATGAAATATTTCAATTTATAAATTTTATTGTTTTAAGAAATTGAACTTTGATTGAAGTTTTAAAACATCCCTATTTTCTCTTGAGCCTCGGTTTGGAGGTTGTACCCTGGCACAGGTAGATACTGACTTTACCCATGCAGCCCCAATACAGGTATCAATCCAATCTAACTCTAATTTAAAAAATGGCGGGTACATTGTGTAGTGTGATCTGAGGGTACTATGGGGGACACCCTATATCCCAGAAACTTTATGGGACGGGACCAATATGGACAATATGAGGTCCATATTACCGGCCTCTATTGCCAATGAAGGGGTGGTCCATATTGCCGACGCATGGGTATTATGGACCCTTTGCAAAAAAAAAAAAAAGCTGAAAGCCTATGGCCCGTATTCTCAAAACGTGTTAACGCTAATCTGGTTAAATCGCAATTCTCAAAGCATGGTTAACTTTAAACGCTGTTTTACATTTTAGCCGAACATCGTTAAACAGCCTAAACGTGTTAAATTTTAGACTTGGTCCGGGGGTAGTTTAAGGCTGAGAGAATATACCTAACAGAGATCGAAGCAAGTAAACTCATGGATTGTTTGCAGCATGCAGTGTCTGGTTACGGTATTATTATGTTAATTCAACGAGTCCCTCGAATGATCGAGAAGCAGTAATCGTTATTCAATTTCACATTAAATGTATAACCCCAAGATTTTAATTTTGGGCGGGCTATTTTGAAATCAATTTTGCTCACACGTGCGTCTTATTTGTCAAAACGCCTCTTGAAATCAAGTTTAGTACTCAGCGGACTCTTGCATTCAAGCCATGGAATAAAAAAAAACCCCACTTTTTGTACCTCATTTGTCGACTCTAGGTAGAATTTTGTGCTCAAATTTCAAGGTATTAATGACATTTTTGGCATACTCTTCAAAATATAATGTTTAATTAAAATGTGTTATTTTCTCTTTCCATATCACAGACATGTGAAACAAATTTGGACAGTTTATTTCTCAAACTCATATTTTTAACAGAATTGGATCTAATGAAACATTTTTTTGAATTTTGACTAGTCTAAGAGAAGAAGTTATTGATGGCATGGTCAAACCCATAAAGTGTTAGTGTGAGCCGGTCCTAATAATAATTCTATTCTTTCAGGTCATGAATTGATGCACAGAATTGAGTAAAAGTGCCTGGTTTGCAGCATACCATTGCTCAAAGAAACTACAAGTGCTCACAGCGCCACCGTGCGGACAAGTCATTGCAAGCCGAACAGACCTGGCTTCGATACGCTCGAACTGTTAAAAATGGACTACAGCTTCTGCCTTCCGATCTCTGTAAGGATTATTCGTATCAGGTTTAAGGCGTGTTTAACTTCCACGTTTTCATCACACTGCCTGATACTTTCACCTCTATATGATAATCGTGGCTAGACCAGTTACCTCCTTTATATCTCTTATCTTTCTTTTCCGATGGCCTCAATTTCATTTCTTCTCGTCCATTTTTCTTTTGCTCTATTGCATGTCTCGTGTTTATCTGTTATATATTGAAATGATAGCAAGTTCGGCACAACGACATAAAAACAGTTTTAAATAGGCCCGGTCTTTTGTCTCCATCATTCAAAATTCTAAAGCGCCTTGCGTAACGCGACATCCTTGAAATTTACCCGTGGCTTCATGCGTTTCATTTACAACTACGGAAGCATTGTCTGGCATATAAATATTGTTCACATCAAACACGTAATGATTAGGCGAAGATAGTCACAGTTCAGTGGGTGATATTTACGGCGTATAAATACAGTGGTGGCTAAGACTTGGTTAAAAATTTAACTGCGGTTTTTTTACAGTGCTTTAGCTAACCACAGTTTCGGCCTAACCACCGTTTATTTTAAACAGCGTTTGAGAATACGGCCCTAGATCCTTTTGTATTTGATTAGAGTGAGAAATATTTGGTCTTTACCTCCCCATGAACGAAAGCTATCAATATATAATGAAAAGTTATTAAAGATAAAATAAAATTTTGAAAAATTACGATCTTGCTTAAGGGGTCCATATGACCCCCCTTTACCCTAAATCTTATAGGCTAGTGTCTCTGAAAGGGCAGTCTAATTTAGACCTGGGTTTAAACCATGGTAGTCCTACGTGAGTGAACTTTTTTCCTTCCAACATACTCTAAATGCGCTGTTACAGGTAAGGAAATTCCCCTGATTTCCCGGCCCATTTTTCTCACTCGTTCTAACAGTATTTGAAACGAAAAAGGTCACTCATGTAAGACAACCCTGGTTTACACCCTGGTCTAAAGTTAGACCCCTTTCAGAATACAGCCATAGATTTTTAATTATATCTATCAGATTTAAATTTAAATCTAAAAATGGATCGTCCCAATCATTTGAGATCATTTTACATCTTTGTAATTGAAAGCCTAAAGTGTATTTCAAATAAAACTAGCAGGAATCGGGTATTTGCTCCATAAATTTCACAATTTTGGCACCACCAGAAAAAAATTCTCATCTTCATCCTCTTCTTCTCGCTTCAGGATCCACTCTGGCTCTTGTTTCTTTTTACTACTTGTCCTTGTGTAATCTCCTTTACAATCTACCACCCTATTTTAACGGCCATTCTATGTTTGTGTGCAGTTCTTTTGTTGACGGATACTGATCCCCAATACTCCATTGTTGGGGCGAACCAAGGATTTATATGCAATTTTTTTTAATGTTTTTTGAACTTAACATGTGTATAAGTTCCTCTTACTGAACAGAGTTCTGTTAGCTTTTGTGGCAATATCATTACAAATGTCCATTCGCAGGTCAATTGTAACGCCTCAGACTGGGTAATTTGTTTCATTTCGCACTCATTATTGCTAAGTGTGTAGGTGATCATTTCCTTTTTTGGTGATCGGATGAGTCACTCTCAATTCAGAACATAACATTTTTGTGGGCTAATTTCATTTGCCACTTTACACAATCTCTAACGCACATTTTGTTTGTTTATATGGTGTTATATGGCCTCCTATTTTCTGATTAAACTTTAAAATATGATTTTCTCATTTTTATTGAGAAACGTTTGCTCCGGAAAAAGTTACTGTTTTTTACCATAAAAGAGAGAAAAAAAGGGGAATTTTTTTTATTTTTTTTATTTTTTTTATGTGTTTGTTTTGCTTAGATTGCACAATAGGGGGAAGTGGGAATTCCCCAGAGGTACTCGAAACCAATCACCTTGTTTTTGTTTTTGAGATAAACATTGTAGATCAGAATTTCCCATAGAGTTAATTATGGAAAGTGATGTGATTCAGTTTATTGTTATGCCTGATGCTGTTGGTAATGTCATTTTTGTAGACTGGGATCTTTGTGAAGTCAGTATATAATTTTGAGAGTTGATCTAAGTCTCCGATGCCAGCATCCACTATAACAAGTAGCTAAGAAGTTCTAGCTATTTTTAATCTGCAATGAAGAGGCAGCTGTACTTGGTGCCAGGATGTATTATATTTACCATTCCATGTGAGCAGAGTGCTGTAAGTATTCTACTGTAGTCTTTAAGCCAAAATGCTGGGAATCAAATAGATCCAATTGTGGACAGATCGAAATCGGGGTGATTATCTTGACTACTATACTTTGGATTTATTATCGTCGTAGGGACGTAATTTAACCATCGTCGTCTTGAAACTGCTGCACAGATACCTTGCAGGAACTGATAAGTTCCCTTGAATATATTACCTGAGGAGTTTTGTATGAACTTGTGGCGTCATTTTGAGTCTTCGCTTAAGGACATATCTCGTTGAACTGCACCCTCTTTTGAACCTTAAGTATCAGTTATAAATTGGTGGTGTAAATTGTGTAATTTTGGATTTATGTAATGTTTTGGACCTACAACTTCTTGAACCAATTACCATATTAAATCTGTTTTATTATATAAAATTCGATCACTTGTGCACAAGGCTCATATATGTGTGTTTGAAAGGTATTTCTACCCTTAGGCGTCCACGAGACTCATAACATAATTGGGGCGCGTCCTTGGGAATTAATGAGATAAATTTTGAGCCTTATTGTTCAAAATTACACACCTAAAGTTGATAATATTGTCACGCATGGTGCACATTTGGCATACAAAAGTTTGTGATGTATTACATGTACTACTTTGGTCAAGGTTGGTTCAAGTCAAATATATTGTTCTTCCGAGTACAATCACATGGAGTTTGATCACGACGTGTTCATAGGCAAATAACTTGTGGAGAGTTTGCTGAGTTGATAAAGCCTGAGTTAATGAAACGAGCCAAGCATTGAGGACCTTGAGGCAAAATATCTATGAGAAAACAGTCAGCAAAAATAATTTGATTGAAAAGTTGTCGACGATGTTGGGATGATTCTATTTGGATAAATTCAGGAAGTTCACGACCGGCACAAGTTATGCAGTAAAACGAACGAAAGATGAAATTCAGGGAAAAAGAAAATGACGTGGAATTAAGACAGAAAATTGCAATGCAACTGCAAAGAGATCAACAAAAGAATTGGAAATGCAAAATGAAATGAAACATAAAGGAACTGGAATGGAGATGAAACAAAAGAGCTTGAAATCTACCACACCTAGAGTTTAGAAAAATTGAAACAACAATTCTAGCTCATTCACGACTCTTCCAAGCCCTCTGGTTTTTGTGATGCGCGAAAAATATCGCCCTAGTTCCAAAATTTCATGGACACGAAGTAGACATACTTCCCTTTTTGATAAAATTGGCCAATACTTTGAATGGCCCAAGGAGTCTTTGACCTGTTACTACAATCAGTGTTCATTGGAGCCCGAGAATATATTCCGGCCATGTCATAGACAGATGTAGTGATATTTGAGGTTAAGCAGGCCGTGCTCCAAAACAGCATATGATTGGTGTGCCAGAGGCATCTAGACGAAATTCAGTCTTGTCAGAAAAGGATGATCAGACCCATGTTGAATTTGTCCCGTGTAAATGACACATGTGTTGATCGCTGGCTTCTCTCAAAAGAATTCGGGCACACCATTTTGGTCAACTTAGGGATTTGATGTTAGTTTAAGATTTCAAACAGGTCTACATCCAGCTATAACAAACATCTGATGAAAGAAATTGACAGTTTTGCGTGAAGCATCACGTAAGGCCGATGATTATGCTTGAACCACAAATTAAGTAATACTAGTAGGCCTAGCCAAGAATTACTTAGGTCCCAAACAATACAACAATAAGTCGGGTTCTAATAAAGCGTCTTACGGTAGCACTCAGAGGGAATCCCCAAGTCATTTTCCATCGAAAAGGGAGTAAAGCAGTAATGTGGCTATCAAAAAAAGGGGCTGGAACGCATGGAGATTATTATAGTAAATAATACGATAATAACTCCAATATGGGACCCAAATACAGTTAACACCAATCACTTTTAGAAGCCATGACAAACAAGGTCACGGTGTTGGGAGATACATGGCTATCCACCCCAAAATGGAGAGTGCCAAAGTGAGTCAAACCACTTTATATGTTGTGCCGTCACTTTGAGTAAAACGTTCATTCTTCTGTTTCAGAAACAACGAATTCCACAAAAGGAAGGACAACAGAAAAATTAAGGATGACTTTAGCATTTTTGTTTTGGACGGATTTGTGTCACTTTCAGGTGATGATAGTTTAGATCCAAAACCGTAAATCATGCGGACCCTTGCTGCGCGCGTCCATGATATTGGAAGATACACTTCCATTTGATTTAGATTTCACAGGAACTAGTGCAGTGATTCGGGATAGGTTATGGATTGTATTAGTGTCCCTCTCCAAATATTTGAATTCAGACTTGGTTTCTGGAACGCATAAAAAACCAAAAACATTGGTGTTTAGACAGAACTCCCAGTTAAAGGGTATCCATGTTGTTAGGAATGTTGCAGGGGGAAAAGTACTCCCAGATCCCATAGATTCCCAGGTGCTCTGTAACAGTTGATCAAATTTGATTAGAAATAGACATTTTTTTCCCACATGTGCGATA
Organism: Ophioderma brevispina; assembly: GCA_023653785.1. Classification (NCBI taxonomy): domain Eukaryota; kingdom Metazoa; phylum Echinodermata; class Ophiuroidea; order Amphilepidida; family Ophiodermatidae; genus Ophioderma; species Ophioderma brevispina. The sequence continues at coordinate 49,939 of JAMKCH010023284.1, forward strand.
ACTAGGTTCAATGACTAGAAAATCCTCGCAGGCAAACAGTGACAGGTGATGAGTCCAACTCATTCATATAGGAATAGCGTCGAGGATGACTTGGTTCCCAATTTATGAGGATAACTTTTTCTCGCAAGTTAGAGGAATTTGGAGGTCAATCTTCCCTCTTTCAGGGAGACTAAATGTCCCTGTTAGTGAAAATCCAGCCCCTAGCACAACAAATGACACTGGTAAGAACAATAAACAAACAATGAAAATCCGACCGCTAACATGATAGAGTTGGACTGTAAGGAGACCCTTTAAGCATGACATCTGGTAATGAGCAGCACAACGACCCAGCACTAGGAAATTAGGTGAGAGGCATTGTCGCAACAGGAAGCCGAGCAAACTCCTGTGTGTTTCTACAAACAAAATGGTGTACCTCATGAGAAAAATTGCGGCCACCCGATGCACTTGTAGATCAGGGATGGAAGGTCGTGGATCAAATTGTAGTGCCAAGGTATACCATAGGGAAGTGAAGCATAGCCCATGATAGTCCGCCATGGCGGACACTTAGGTGTTGAGAAAAACACATGACAGAATTAGAGTCATTTTTGGTGGCCTACACTCAGAAAGATGTGGTACTGAGTTCTGGTAGACTTGTTACCATGTCAAATGGTGGCAAGCCCAATCAGAAAAATCCTACTGCACCCTTGCAACCAATACCACATTGATGAGCCATGGTTTATATGTTAATAGATTGCGTAGTACCACTTCCAAAGACCAAGTCAGGAAATCAGTATTTACTACGACAGTGTGCTTCCACAAGATTCCCTGAGGCTATACTCTTGAGAAATTAGGCACAAAATATAGTGAAAGCTCTACAGTTGTTTCACCCTAGTAGGCCCTTCCAATATCAATTCAAGTCTGATCAAGATCAAATTTCATGTCAGGTTTATTCCAACAAGTTAGGGACCAGTTGGGAATTTCCCAGTCCAGTTCTTCAGCATACCCACCCAGAATCCCAGAGGGGCCCTAGAAAGGTACCACCAACATTGAAAACAATGATCAAACCTATTGTTTTTTGAATTGAGAGGGATTGGGCGAGGAGTTCATCTCCTGTTAGTTGCTACCAGGGAGGCTTGCAAGATTCATTGATTTAGTCCATTTGAGTTGGTGTTGGTCACAAAGTCCGGGGACATTCTAAACTCTGAAAGAAAGTGTTGTGTGAAAAGATCCTGATGTGAATTTGTTAGACTATGTGTCTCATTTCAGACAACAGCTCCAAGACACATCAAATTGCCAACAAATCCAAAACAGAGCCAGCCAAATGAAAAATGTATGACAAAGATGCCAGAACAGAGTATTCAAACCAGGTGACACTGGTTGGCACTTGTCCACTACAAGGGCATCCTTTGCAAGCCCCAAAGTATCTGGACCCCATAAGGAATTGAGAACAAGTGGTGACCTTGACTATTGGATCAAAACACCAGGTGGACGTAAAAGTCGACAATTATGCCACCCTAATATCTTCAAGAGTATTAATGAAGAGATGATGACATAAACCTGCATTGCAATGTCATCCAATTATGATGAGTTAAAATGATGACATAACAGAGTCAGAACCTGAACAAAACAGCAATGTAACCACAGAAAAGGCATTATGTTTTTCAAATTTGCAAAATTCTGAAACACTTGCCAATTTAGAAAAACTATGGTGTTGGGTTCATCATCCACAAAAGTCAACAAGTTAATTGAAAGTTAATTCCAGGAGTGGGAAAACATATTCCTGATGTAACCTAGGAGACGCATGTCAGCGAAACCCTGACATTGACATAGGTTACGCCGAGTCCCTTGTAAAGCAACATCCTTATAGGGTGATCCATCAGTTTGCACATATCGAAATGAGTGTAAATACAGGTTAGACAATGGAAAGTAGAGCAAGCAATAGTGAATGAAGTTTCCCCGTGTATTCTGGTTTCCCACCTGATAGTTCATTTCGATTTGTCACAGATTTTCGGAAAGTCACCTCTCGTTCCACAAAAAAAAAAAACCGACTCCATATCCAATCCCCACGATTGATATTCTAGATAGATTTGGAAATGCCCATTTTGTTAGCAAATTTGGTTTGTTGAAGGGTATGGTGCAGTCCCCTCACTTTCGTGCCAGAAATGTCAGCTTTTTGTACGCCCAATGGCCTATTCCAATACAAAGAAATGGCATTTGGTCTCAAAACTTCTGCCGCAACATTTTAGAGATTAGTGAACAGAGTAGTTGCAGACATTTGAAACTTGTGAACTATGTGATGATCTCCCTTGATGGGTACAGTGAAAACCTGGGAGACCAACATGGGACAGCTCCATCAATTATTTGAGAAATTATCTCAGGCCGGTTTAACTATGAATCTGGTGAAAGTGGAATTTTGCCATGCAAGTGTCACATACTTAGGTCATGTTGTGACATGGCAATTATGCCAATCACTGCAAAAACTGAAGCAATTGAGAAATTACCCACACCACAAAGCAAGAGAGCTCTCATGAGATCTTAGGTAGTGTCGGTATTACAGAAATAACTGTCCCAAATTTCTCAGAAATTGCGTGTCCGCTGACCAACCTTCTGAATAAAAACGCAAAGTTGTGTGGTCAGAGCATCGCCAAAAAGCGTTGGAAAATCAATCTGATTTTTTGATGAATGCTCATTTTTTGGATTGTCGCCAGCTTTCAGAACATTCAAGGTGGGCATTTTGTCCATGATGTAGGCTGGGTGGAGTGTTCTCATCACGCAGATGACATGATTAGATCCTACTGTATGTTATTCTCAGAAATTTGACAAACATCAGAAAATACTCACATTGAGAAAGAATTCTTGCATTGCTAGTGTCATTGCAACATTTTGAAGTGTACTTGACAGTACAACCTGCCCCATTCTATGTTACACGGTCACATCCTTGACTTTCATCCACCAGATGAAAATAAACTCATATACTTTTCAGGTGGAGTTTTAACTCTACAATAAAGACAATCTGACCTACGACATATCAAGGAAAAGAAAATGTCTTGGGAGATGCCTTGTCCAGAGCTGCCTAAATTTTGTTTCAGAAATTTGATATTAACACAATTTTATGTAATATAACTGAAGGCAGCACATGCCAAGAACATTATAAATAAAAAGTGTAAAATTTGCACTGTGTTACTGTATGTAAAATTAACCACAAGATGGTTAAAGGTTAAAGCAAGATTTTGGAATTTTTCATTTCATTCAATTTTCTTTAAGGGGGAGGATGTTTATGCCTCCTTTTTCTGATTAAACTTTTATAATATTATTTCTCAATTTTATTGAAAAGATTTCTCACGGTAAAAGTACTTTGTTTAGCATAAGAGAGAAAGGGGAATACCCTCGTTTGTTTTGCTAATTGCACCTTAGATTGCACAATAGGGAAGTGGGGAATTCCCCAATATGTAAACTTAAAACTCATCAACTGTTTTGTTGTTTTTGAGATAAACAATTGTAGAATCAGGGAATTTCCCTAGTTCTATATGGAAAGTGATTTTGGGGATTCAGTTATGTGTTATGCATGATGCTGTTTGTAATGTCTATTTTTAGACTGGGATCTTTGTGAAGTCAGTATATATCTGAGATTTGAGCTAAGTCTCGATGCCCGCCTCCACTAGTAACAATAGCTAGAAGTTCTAGCTATTTACTCTGCAATGAAGATCAGACCTGTACTTGGTGCCGATTTTTATATTTACAACTCCATGTGAGCAGATTCTACTGTCGCCTTGAAGCCAAAAGTGCTGGGAATCAAAATAAGATTCCAATGGTGGACATAGAATCGGGAGTGATTATCTGGACTAATATACGGTGGATTTATTATCGTCGATAATTTAACCTCGTCGTCTTGAACTGCTTGACAAGATTACCTGCAGGACTGAAGATTCCCTTGGAATATTATTACCTTTAGTTGCAGTTATCTATCTATGAAAAGGTTTGTTTCATTTAGAATTCCTATAATCTTACCTCAATTCTTCTTTCTGCGCTGCTCTGCTCTCTACTTGACTGCCTCTAAGAGGAATACATGCTCGCGGACTCTCTTTTCCATTTCAATAATCGACTTGCGAACCTTCTTGGCCGCCTAGATCCAAGATTGACTCCGCTATGGAGAACAATAAGAACATAAGGCATTGCCAGAAATAAGTGCCCGCATTTTTTTTTTCGAACCAGTTTTTTGCATATTTGACTGCTTAGAACAAGGGCCGCCGAGAGACATTGCGGGCCCGTAGGGGAACCTTGGAGTTACGGGCCCCTTTTACCAACTTCGTTTTTTTAGAACCCCCTGGAGGGGGGGGGGTGGGAGAATTTGAATTTACGTGGCTGCGAGCGGCCACGGCCGTATAATGTATTGATGCAAGTTAATTGGTGTTGTTGTTTGAATTATTCATATGTATATTTGTTTTTTAGGGAGCGGCCCAGGGGTGGGTGCGAAAGGGAGTGTCCCCCTCCCGCGCGAGCGCGTAACCCTTCCAATGTTTACTTTCCAACCACATTTCTTCTGAACTTTGATAGAACAAATAGAATTTGTAAAGTGTGTCACTTTTTACAGGATAGAGGATTAAAACGTTTTAAAAGTAAAATGTAGCTGATAGTTGTTTTGTTTCAAATATAATAAACATTTTCATGGAGAGTTCTAATTAGTGTTCATGTATAGTTTCATAATTGACGCGGCCCGGGGTAGGTGCAGGCACAAAGCACGGAACCCTGCAATGTTTACTTTCCCAAAAACACATTCTCATGTATATTAAATTGATAGAAACACTTTGAATCCGGTAAGTAGTCTACTTTTCTATGCATGACAACCGTTTTATTAAAAAAAAATCTTTAATTGTTTTGTGTAATTTCTCAACCAAGAGAGGCTTGCCTAAATTAGTTTATCGCGCAGTAGCGGCGAAAAAAAGATGTAGTACGCATTGTCGCGGGGGGAAAAGGCCCCCTGTATCCGCCAATGCTCTCTCTCTCCATCATCTCTCTCCATTTCTCGCCCTCTCTCTGACTTTGACACAACCAGCAAGGACGGAACTTGTTGATGTTTTTTACAGGCCCCCTTGGACCCCCGGGCCCGGGTCAATTACCCCCTTTGACCCCCCTTCTCGGCGGCACTGGCTTCGATCACACCTGAATTGAAGAAGCCGATTACCGCGTCTTTATGTATAAGATATGATTTAGTATATTTTTTTTTTTTCTGTTTGTGCACGACAGAAATCAAAGCACGGTTTTCTAAAGGGACGATTACGACAGCAGAAAGTTAAACAAAGGTTTATGGGGTTTTCTTTTTTACTTGTTTTCTACATCTAATCTATGGCCTAGTTACTCGTAACGCCGTTCAGCAACTAAACGAGGGATGTCCATTGTCCCAAACTTCGAAACTTGCTCGTATGCCCAGGGGGTGAGCCCCATTCAAAACACATTCGTCCGTGCTGGGCGATGACATTTTGAATCTTGCACGGAATATTATTAGTTTGGGTGCTGTATACCCACTAATGTCAATTCGATACAAACAATCCGCAATATATCATTGTTGTTATGTTTGTGCTATTGGGTGGTAATTTTTTCCTACCCATGGCCACACGTGCACACAACGAATGAAATGACCGTCAGTCGTCTTGATTCATAACACTCCTCAATGAATACTCATTTTCACCTAAGCGCGCATTGCCTTATGGGAAAAAAGAGTATCACTCGACACAATGTCCAGGTGCACTATTATTCACTGGCCACCTCTAAACACATACTCAGTTGATCACTACCGATTAGTGTATGCGAAGCGGCACCCACAGTATGTGGAAGAAGCGGAGGCCGCCATGCTTTCTATTGTTGTACTTAGTTTTCTTTTGTGGTCGGCAAAACATTCCGAGACGATGAATTCCTAAAGATGACGTAACCTTTACTCTTTGGTATGATCGGTTCAACGAGTGTGTAACATTTTAGGGCCTGGTATCTGAAATAGGTCGGCCTGAATGTTACACACTGTGCAATTGGATATTCGTTTAGAGTTTTTAATACTATATGGGCCATAACCCCCCCGGGAATCTTCGCAGGAATGGATTCGCAGGCAACCAAGAGTGACGTATGAGTTAACTGTCTATAATTGTCTACAACCGATCCCTTGCATTTGAAGAGCAAAAGTGAAGTGTATGCACAAAGACCCACCGGCAAACTTGCAGAACTTCGCACAAATAACCGCTGCCTGTGCAAGCATCCGACGGAAGGAATGGTTCACAAGTCGATTTATATTGAAATGGAAGAGTTTACCTCGTACGTAGTGTTGTTTCAAGCGCTTCTACCACTCACGTGCACAAGAGATTTTGAGCACCCAAATATTTCCTAAATAGTAATTTGATAGTGATTAGACCTCAATAGATTTCTTACTTGTATTTCGCCTACAGAACTATCTTAAGAGAAAAGGGTGATTTTGATTTGCTTATATTTCCCACTATAAACATAGGCTGAATTTTGTATTGCTCCTATACGAAATTAGAATATTCACAATTTTGTACCAGGAAACATTTTTTCCACTGATCCTTTCCATGGGGATATTTTTGATAGAAAGCTTGACATCAGGGCAAAATCAGAAGTTTCACATTTTTAAGGGAACACCGTTTATTTGAAATCTCTCGTTGCCCCTTAAGTTGTACATACAGACAATGTAAGTTATATGCAAAATGACTAAGCTTCGCCAGTGTCGTAACCAGGGGGCCATTGGTTCATCACGTCTGAGATAAAATAATGTTCATCATATAAACTATGAGTGGAGCATGTTCCCTCCCTAAAACTAAAAAAACAAGGCGGTTCTCGACCACACAGGTCCCTCGCCCAGTGCAGTAGCTAAAGAACATAAGCAACAAGTTTAAGACTCAGGAGATTGTGATAGAAATAAGTGGTTTCGTAACACTGTGGTTCTTCCATTGACATGACCTTCAACTCTTTTGGCACTGACCGGTTTGACCACACCCCCAAGTTTCATCATCCTACCACTGTTTAGTGATTTGACCGTAATGACCACCCTGACTTAAAGAATTTTTCATTGACTTTGACCACCTTCACTAGGTTTCATGACCAACACCAGTTGCACAGATTTGACCATGAAAGGACTACCAACATTTTGGCACTGATTGTTGACCACCCCACCTAGTTTCAGCCTCCTAACCTATGTGAAGTGATTTTACCTTGGATAACCCCAGATGACCTGGAAATATCCTTTCAAATTTCAACACTGAATGTTGACCACACCTCCACATTTCATCCTCCTACCACATGTTAGTGATTTGACCTGAATGACCTCGCATGACCTTGAAATGACCTTCAAATTGTTGGCACTGAATGTTGACCACGACCCACCATTTTCATCACGTCTCCCATGTTCAGTGATTTGACCTTGGATGGAACCTCTGCATGGGCCTTGAAATGAACCTTCAAAATTTTTGCACTGAATGTTTACCACACCCACCAAATTTTCATCCTCCTATCCAAATGTTTATTGATTGACCTTGAATTTCCCCATATGACCTTGAAATGACGTCACAATTTTTGGCACTGCAATGTTGACCACACCCACAATTTTCATCCCCTACCACATGTTAGTGATTTGGACTGGGATGACCTCGAATGCACCTTGAATGCCTTCAAAACTTTTTGGCACTGATGTTGACCACACCCATTAATTTTTCATCCTCCTACACTGTGTATAATGATTTGCCCTTGAATACCCCAATGACCTTGAGAATGACCTTGAAATACTTCAAATGTTTTGACTGAATGTTGACCACACCCACCATTTTCATCCTCCTACCCACATTTTTAGTGATTTGACCTTGGATAACCTCGCATGACCTTGAAATGACCTTCCAATTTTTCGTCACTGAATGTTTACCACACCCCACAAGTTCATCATCCGACCACACGATAGGTTTATGCTTTTTGCGTAGTTTTGACCCCATTTGACCTTTGACCATCACATGACCCTCCTCCAAACTCATCCGCAGCCTATTTGAGTAACATCTTGGTGCGAAGACGACACCCATAACTTGCTCCAATCAAAAGAATATCGTGTTGACAACGTTTATTCTAGCGATTTAGCCCTATTTTTGCACCATATTTGACCCTATTTTGACCCATTTTACCTATTGACCCATGTCCATACCCCTTTGTCTCCCACCCACCGCCTACTGAGATACATCTAGTTGCGAAGATGGACTTCCTCCCTTGCTTAGTTCCAGATATCGCGCGGGCCTCCCACACACGCACGGCTACCATTTCTATATTCCCCCTCCCAACAAAGTTGGCGGGACCAATAACGAGAATTCACTCTAATGGTCAATTTTGGAGTGCTGTTCCAAAATACTCTTATGTGCGCTTTCATAAAAATGGTGGAAATATAGTTCTCAATTTTACTTTAAAGGGGCACTCCTTGATTTTGAACTATCATGTTTGAGTCTTTGCATTTCAGTGTCCAAACAGCACCATTTTGTGATTCCTTTGTCAGCTTAATTGCTTTGCTATGAGGTAAAAGACTTCGAACGGAAATAAATTAGCAAAGTAGCTATGAAAGAGGCATTCTCTACTTTAAAATCTCACTTTTCTTGGTGCTCAGTCGAAGTACTGTTTCAACGATTAACAAATAATGAAGGGCGATATATTTTTTAAAGCTTCGTTAAAGCTATATACAGTTTTGTTACATATTTCCGTTGCTAGGCAAATTAGCACAAAAATAGACATGTAATAAAGCCCTCTTTGGGGTAACGTTTCATATATCTCCATCTCCATTACTTAGTCAGCAAAATATCCTCACGGACCCATCACGCTAACCTGCCGCAGCGGCGGATAGCAAACACTTAAGGCCGAAACTATGGATAATATAATGACATCTTGCTTCCTAAAGGTTTTGAGAGATGAGCTGTTTCACAACGTCACAGGATTAGTTCAGTCCCGTATGGTTGAGACAAGATGAATCCTGGCAATGCCCTGCCTTTATGGCTAATTTGGATGAACTTTGGTTGTTGCCCCTAGTAACGCCTCCTTTTTTTTTTTTTTTTGAAAAATTCGGCTGCACTAATTAAGGAGTGAATATCCCATTAACCCGTCTGCATTTTGTATACATCATACGTTCTGCTGCTTCCTTCTAGTTTGAAGTGTAGCCCATTTACGATCCTTGCAGAAGGCCGGTCACTGTCCCTCAGGTTCTCTTTTATTTCCCGTGCAACATCTTGCTGCCTGCCGTTGAACCCTCTAGAGTGTTGATGTTCTGTTTCAATGAAGGATCCCATGCTGATGAGGCCTATTCTAAAATGGTCTAACTATAGGCTCAAGTAAGCGGTAGTCTTCACCTCTCTATTACAGTTCCACAAATTTCGCCTGCGGCTGGATCTGCACTCTTTGAGCTTTCTTGACCCGTCTCACAAACATGAAGTCCGACTTAATGTAATTTGAAATATGACACTCCAATAAGGTTGAGATGAAACACTGTCCTGTACCTGAATTCAAAATTTATATTCTGCTGAGGCGGATTTCTGTTGCCCAACTGTCATGGGTACAACCCTTGCTGGGATTGAGTCCATGAGGCCCTTTAAACGCCCGCTAAAATAAACCAATTCTCAAAGCGACGGTTAACTTTAAAACGCTGTTTAAATTTTAGCCGACCATCGTTAACGTGCCTAAAAACATTGTTAAACTTAGACTTGCTCCGGGGGTAGTTTAAGGCGTTCAATTTAACTTCACTCTTTTCATCAAATGCCTAGATATGTTATTTTCAGCTCTATGTGTTACTCGTGGTTAGACCAGTTACCTCCTTTTTTCCTCTTATCTTTCTGTTTCCGAGTCCTCATTTGATTTCCTTCTCGTCCATGTGCTCCATTTTTCTGTCGTGTTTATCTTTTTTCGTTTATGTCGTATTGACTGATAGCAGTGCGGCAAACGACATAAACATTTAAATAGGCCGGGGGTATTGTCTCCTCTTGAATACATTCTAAAGCTCCTTGCGTAACGCGCATTCTTGAATTTTCGAAGTCAAGCTCTGTTCCAAAACCTACCTCATATCCAATCCCACGGATTGATGATTGCCTAGATAGAGTTGGAACTGCCAAATTTGTTAGCAAATTGGGTTTTGTTTAAGGGGTATTGTCAAGTTCCCCCCTCAACTTTCCGTTGGCCAAAGAAATGTCAGCCTTTTGTACGCCTGATCGCCATATTCCAATACAAAGAATGGCATTTTGGTCTCAAAAATTCTGCCGCAACATTTTCAAGAATTATGAACACAGATATTTGCAACCTTGGAAAATTGGGAAGCCTATGTCGATGATCGCCTTGTGTCAGTGAACATTGGAAAACACATGGTACCGCTCCATCAATTTTTGAGAAATTATCTCAGGCCGGTTTAACTATGAATCTGGTGAAAAACGTGAATTTTTGCCATGCAGTGTCACATAACTTAGGTCAATGTTTGTAGACAAGGGCAAATTAGGCCAATCAACGCAAACGTGAAAGCATTGAGAAACATTCCCCACACCACAACGCGCAGAGAGATCTTCATAGATTCTTAGGTATGGGTCGGGTATTACAGAAAATACTGTCAAAATATCTACATAACTTGCGTGTCCGCTGACCACCTTCTGAAGAACAACGCAAAAGTTTTGTGGTCAGAGCAATGCCACAAAGCGTTTGAGAAAATCAAGTCTATTTTTGCTGAAGGCGCCAGTTTTTGATTGCGGCCAGACTTCAAAACAATTCAGTTTGGCAGTTGATGCCAGTATGTAGGCTGTGGTGGATTTCTCACATGCAAAGATGAAAATGATGTAATCATCCTGTATTTATACTCTATAAGCTTGACAAACATCAGAAAAGACTACTACTACAACAATTGGAAGACAGGTCTTGTCCATTGCTATTGCATTGCAAATTTTGAGTGTACTTGTACAACAGTGCATCCCAGTTCTAGTGTACACGTATCACAATCCATTGACTTTCATCCACAAGATTAAAAAATGAAATCAGGACTTGTCAGGTGGAGTTAACTCTACAAGAATACAATCTGTACATAAGACATATCAAAGGAAACAGAAAATGTCCCCTTTGGCATAGTGCCTTGCCCGAGCTGCCTAAATTTTGTTCAGAAATTTGATATTACAATTTAGTAATATAGACTGAAGGCGCAATGCAAGAACATTATAAAGAAAAAGTGTAAAATTTGCACTGTGGTTAACTGTAATGTCAAATTAACCACAAAATGGATTAAGGTATAAGCCATATTTTGGAAAATTTTTCATTCCATCAAATTTTCTTTTAAGGGGGAGGATGTTATTATGGCCTCCAATTTTTTCTGATTAAACTTTTAAATATTAATTTTCGTCATTTTATTTGAGAAAAGATTTCTCACGGGAAAAGTACTTTGTTTAGCCTAAAAGAGAGAAAAGCGGAATACCCCTAGTTTGTTTTTGCTAGGAGTGCACGCTGTTTTAGATTGCACCAATATGGGAAGTGGGGAATTCACCCAAGATGTAACTTTAGAAACTCAATCAACTTGTTTTGATTTGGTGAGATAAAACCCAAATGAGAAGATCAGGAATTGATCCCCATAGATTATATATGGAGAAGTGATGTGCTTCGTTCTTTTATGCATGATGCTGTTGTAAATTGTCTATTTTTAGACTGGGATCTTTGTGAAGTCAGTATATATTTGAGATTTGAGCTAAGTCTGCGATGCCAGCATCCACTAGTAACAGGTAGCTAGAAGTTCTAGCTATTTTAAGTCTGCCATGAAGAGCAGACCTGTACTTGGTTGCAGGTTTATTATATTTACAACTCCATGTGAGCAGATTCTACTGTCGTCTTGAACCAAAATGTGCTGGGAATCAAAATAAGATTCCCAATGTGGACAGATAGAAATCGTGGTGATTACTTGGACTATATCTGTGGATTTATTATCGTCGAGGGACTTAAATTTAACCTCGTCGTCTTGAACTGCTGCACAAGATTACCTTCAGGACTGAGAAGATTCCCTTGAATATTACCTTTAGTTTCAGTTATCTATCATTGAAAAGGTTTGTTTCATATTAGACATTCCTATATCTTATCCTCATTCTTCTTTACTGCGCTGCTCTGCTCTCTACTTGACTGCCTCTAAGAGGAATACAGCTCGCGCTTCTCTTTTCCATTTCAATAATCGACTTGCGAACCATTCTTGGGCCGCCGAGTCTAAGATTGGCTCCGCTATGGAGAACAATAAGAACATAAGGACATTGCCAGAAAGAAGTGCCCCATTTTTTTTTTTTCGAACCAGGTTTTTTTGCATATTTGGAATGCTCGACACAGGGCCGCCGAGAGAAATGCGGGCCCGGGGGAACCTTGGAGTAACGGGCCCCTTTTAACCAACTTCGTTTTTTAGAACCCCATGGAGGGGGGTGGGTTGGGAGAATTTGAATTTACAGTGGCTGCGAAGCGGCCATGCGCCGTATATAATGTAGTTGATGCAAGTTAAATATGGTGTTGTTGTTTGAATTATTCATGTATGTAGATTGTTTTAACATGGAGGCGGCCCAGGGTGGGGTGCGGGAGGGGTGTCCCCCTCCCGCGCGAAGCGCGTAACCCTTGCAATGTTTTACTTTCCAAAACACATTTCTTCATGAAAATTTGATAGAAACAAAAGAATTTTGTAAGTGTTTTTTCACTTTTTAATTTGATAGCGCATATGATAAAGTTTTAAAAGTACAAATATAGCTTGTATAGTTTTAGTTTTGTTTCAAAATAAATAATTATAAAATTTTCATGAGAGTTCATAATCTAAGTTTCATGTAAGATTCATAATTGAAGCGCCCGGGGTGAGGCAGGCCCACCAAAGCCACGGACCCTTGCAATGTTTCTCACTTTCCCCAAAACACATTTTTCTCATGTATAATTAAATGGATGAAACAATTTGCAACTCGGTAAGTAGTCTACTTATAATGCCATGACCACCGTTTTAAAAAACAATCTTAATTGTTTTGTGTAATTCTCAAACCAAGAGCTCTGCACTAAATAATTACCTTTTAATCGCGCGTAGCGCGAAAAAAAAATGTAGGTAGCATTGTCGCAGGAGGGAAAAGGCCCCTGTATCCGCCAATGTCTCTCCTCTCCCATCTGCTCCCCCTATCTCACTTCTCTTCGTCCCCTCTCCTGACTTTTTGACCCAACCGCAAGCCTGAACTTTTATTTTTTTACAGGCCCCCTTGGACCCCGGGCCCGGGTCAATTACCTCCCTTTGACCCCCCTTCTCGGCGGCACTGGCTTCAGATCACCATGAAGTGAAGAACCGATTACGGCGTCTTTAGTAATAAGAGGATGAGTTAGTATTTTCTGTTGTGCGCATGACAGAAATCAAAGCACCGGTTTTCTTTAGGGTGATTACGACAGCAGGAAATTTTGAAACAAGGTTTGGGGTTTTCTTGTACTGTTTTCTACATATACATCTAGTGCTGTTACTCGTCAACCCGTTCAGCAACTAAACGAGGGATGTCCATTGTCCATAAACCTTCGAAACGTTCCTCGTTAATAGACCAAGGGGGTGAAGCCCTTTCCAAAACCAGTCGTCCCGTGCTGGGCGCTGACATTTTGAATATTTGCACGGAATAATTATTAGTTTGGGTGCTTGTATACCACATAATGTCGATCGATAGCAAAACAATTCCGGCAATATACCTCAGAGTTGTTGCTGTTGGGTGCTATTGGGTGGTTACATTTGGTCCTACCCATGGCCACACTGCACACAACGAATGAAAATGACACGTCAGTCGTCTTGATTTTAATAAACCGCCTCAATGAATTTTCACCTAAGCGCGCAATTGCATTATGGAGAAAAAAAGAGTATCTGAGCACACTGATCCGGTGCACTATTATCCCCATCTGGCCACCTCTCACACATACCAATTTTGTATCACTACCGATTATTCGTATATGCAAACGGCACTCCACAGTAGTGTGGCAGAAGCGGAGGCGCCATTGCTTCTAGTTTGTTGGTACTCTATGTTTTCTTTGTGGTCGAGCAAAGCATGCGAGACGATTAATTTCTAACGATGACGTAACGCTTACTCTTTGGTATAAACCGGTTAACAGCAATGTTTGTAACTATGTTAGGGCCTGGTACTTGAAATAGGTCGGCCTGACTGTTACACACTGGACATTTGTATCTGTTAGAGTTTAATACATGGGCCATGACACGATTCGCAGGAGATTCGCAGCAACAAATAGAAGTACGTAGGATGTTAACCTGGTCTATAATGGTCTACAACCGATCCAGTGCAATTTGATAGAAAGATTGAGTGTCTGTCACAAAGACCACCAGTAAACTTGCCAGAACCTCGCGACAGAATAACCGCTGCCTTTGCAAGCATCCGACGGAAGGAATGGTTCACAAGTCGATTTATATTGAAATGGAAGAGTTACCTCGATACGTAGTAGCCCTTGTTCAATGAGCTTCTACCAACTCACAGGTGCAACACGAGATTTTGAGGCACCCAAATATTGTGTCATAAATAGTAATTTGATATAGATTAGACACTCAATAGATGTTCTACCTTGTATTTCGCTACAGAAAGATCTTAAGAAAACAAGGGTTGGTGATTTTGATTTGCCTATATTTCAATAAAAACATAGGCTGAATTTTGTATGCTCCTATACGAAAATTAGTAATATTTCCACAATTTTTGTACCAAGGAAACATTTTTCAGATTAATCCTGCGATGGGGATATTTTGATAGAAAGCTTTAAATTAGGGCAAAAATCGAATTTTCACATTTTTAAGGGACATCTCTTATTGAAATCTCTCGTTGCCACCTTTAATATTGGTTCACCAAGTCTGATATAAATAATGTCATAAATAACTACGGAGTGGAGCATGTTTCCCTCCCTAAAACTAAAAAAATAACGAGAATTCACTCTAAATGTCCCATTTGGAGTGCTGATTCCAAATCTCTTCTTATGTGCGCTTCATAAAAATGGTGGGAAAAAGTCCCAAATTTTACTTCTAAAGGGGCAACTCCTGGATTTGATTCATATTGAGTCTTTGCATTTCAGTGTCAAAAACAGCACCAGTTTGTGATATTTGTCAGCTTTAAAAATTGCTTTGCTATGAATGGGAAAGAACTTCGAACAGGAAATAAAATACAAAGGTATAGCATTTAAGAGGCATTCTCTATTTAAAATCTCAACATTTTTTGGGCATAAGTCGAAGTACTTTTCAAAAGCTAACAAAATAAGAATGGGCGATATATTTTTAAAGCTTCGTTTTTTTTTTTTTTTTTTAAAGCTATATACAGTTTTGTTACATAATTTCCCTTTTGCTATGCAAATTAGCACAGGAAAATAGACATGTTGTAATAATCCCTTGTGGGTAAACGTTTTCATATATCTCCATCTCCATTAAGTAGTCAGCAAAAATATCCTTCCTGACACATTCACGCTAACCTGCGCGCAGCGTGTGGATACAAACAAGACTAAGGCCGACGAAAACTAAATGGATAAATATAATGACATATTTGCTTCCTAAAGGTTTGTAGAGATGAGCTTGTTCACACCACGTCAGCAGGGAGTTGAGTTCCGTCCCTTATGTGGAGACCAAAGAAGAAGAATCCGGAATGGCCCGCCTTGATGGCTAATTTGGATGAACTTCTGGTTGTTGCCCTAGTAACCCTCTTATTCGGCTGCGCATAATTAAGGAGTGGAATATCCATTAACCCATTCTTCATTTTATTAACATACATAGCTTCTGCTGCTTCCTTCTATTTTGAAGTGTATCCCATTTACGATCTGCAGAAGGCCAGTCACTTGTCCACAGGTCTCGTTTGAATTTCCCGTGCAAAATCTGATGCCTGCCGTTGTGAAACCCGTTCTGATGTTGATGTTCTGTTCAATGAAGGATCCCATGCTGATGAGGCGTATTCTAAAGTGGTCTGGCTAACTTAGGCTCACGTAAGCGGTGTCTTCACTCTCTATTACAGTCAAAATCCGCGGATGCCATCTGCACTCTTTGAGCTTTCTGACCGTATCAAAACATTGAAGTATTCCAACTTAATGTATTTGAAATATGAACTCCAGATAAGGTTGAGATGTGAACACTGTCCAGGACTGATTGCAAAATTTATATTCATGCTGAGGCGGATTTCTTTTACCAACTGTCATGGTACAACACTTGCTGGGATTGAAGTTCATGAGCAATTTAAACGCCCTCTAAAATAAACGCAATTCTCAAAGCACGGTTAACTTTAAACGCTGTTTAAATTTTAGCCGAACATCGTTAAACATGCCTAAAACGTTGTTAAACTTAGACTTGCTCCGGGGGTAGTTTAAGGCGTTCAATTTTAACTTCACGCTTTCATCAAATGCCTGATATGATATTTTCAGCTCTATGTGATACTCGTGGTTAGACCAGTTACCTCCTTTTTTCTCTTATCTTTCTTTACCGAGTCCTCAGTTGATTTCTTCTCGTCCATTGCTTCTATTTTCATGCTCGTGTTTATCTGTTATTGTTATATAGTATTGAATGATAGCAAGTGCGGCAAAACGACATAAAACAGTTTAAATAGGCCCGGGGTTTTGTCTCCATCATTCAACAAATTCTAAAGCTCCTTGCGTAATGCGACATTCTTGAAATTTACCCGTGGGCTTCCTGCATGCATTTACAACTACGGAAGGCATTGTCTGACATATAAATATTGTTCACGCAAACGTAATGATATAGGCGAAGATAAGCCACAGTTCGGTGGATGATATTTACGGCGTTTAAATACAGTGGTTAGCTAAATGACTTGT
Organism: Ophioderma brevispina; assembly: GCA_023653785.1. NCBI lineage: Eukaryota > Metazoa > Echinodermata > Ophiuroidea > Amphilepidida > Ophiodermatidae > Ophioderma > Ophioderma brevispina. The sequence goes on from JAMKCH010023284.1 coordinate 66,736, forward strand.
TAAAATATTTAACCTGTGGTTTTTTAAACAGTGCGTTTAGCTAACCACAGTTTAGGCCTAACCACCGTTTATTTTAAACATCGTTTGAGAATACGGCCCAATGATTGGGTATTCCAAAGTTTAGCCTACAAAAGTTTAGCCTACAAATCAACAAAATAGCTATGAGCCATTAAAAACTTGACGAAAAAGGTGAGTTTTAAGCTAACGTTTGAAGTCTTGGAACTTGGGGATACTGCGAATGCTGTTTGGAAGTGAATTCCAAACAGCTGAAGCAGCAAAATGAAATGACCGTTCACCAGCTGATTTGGGGATCTAGTTCAAAATCATGTGATGTAACATTTCCAGTTTTCTTATTTTTGTTACATTGCTACAATTTTCAGCTTTATTTCCCTTTTTATTTGGTGAAAATCGGACATTCCGTTCCCATTTTATGATAAATTAAAGCCAATTGTGTCTTGCGAACAAACATAATTTCTTATGTTTTTCAAGCAGCTATATTTATTATGTATTTTATTATTTTTCAACCTGCGATATTTAAGACAATGACAAAATAAACTATTTTCTAGCCTACAACAATGATTATTTATAGAAATTTTATATTCATAATTTACTATAATTCATGCAATTACTAAATTGGAAGTTTAAAGAACAAAAATGTTATTAATTAGCATAATTAAAATGAATTAAGCGTTTCAAGATCATCAACGGCCCGTAAGTTTTCTCATATGTGAAAAAGTTGCTCCGGCAAAAAAGCAGGTTCTAGTAGAGCTTTCGACTTCAAATATGGACCAATAGTAATTCATGACTAGCGGTGAGCGCTGGCAACCGCTAGCTGTTTTGAATGGGAGCGGTCACTAAAATGGTTTGATCACTATTCTCATGACGCAAAACTTCATTCAGTGACTTTACAATATTTTCTCCAAGCTTTCTCCTTTTATTCGCCTCTTCGCTGAGATTGTAGTGAGTGACCAATCAATGTTAGGATTTAAAATTAATATTTTTTGCATGAATATTGAATCATATTAGCTTTGAATTCAAATATAAGTGGGGTAGCTGGGGTCGGAGGAAAGGGGCCACTCGGTGATGTAGCCAATAGGGAAATGGGAGAGGAGTACCCCTTTTGGAAAAAAATAAATGAGGTAAAATCGGGAAATTTTGGTGAAAAATTGAAAAATCGTGCGAAATCAGCCGTTTTTTGGAGGCTACCCTCCGATCGGGATGAATTTTCCCTTCACCGGCTGACTTCCTCCGACAGCGACCCCCCCAACATGCCCTGGGTGTTGTCTTTAAGGGCGCCGAGAGGACCAGCACCCACAGATCGATTCTTGTTACTCCCTCAAACATGTCCAAGGGGTGAAAGGGGCCGGGGAGTCCCCATTTCAAAAGTGACGCATGAGTTAACGGGGATTTAAAATAAAATCCCAAAAGATTGTGGTTTGTGACCAACCCATGTTTAGATTTTAAATTTAATTTGAGAGATTTGAATATTTTAAAATTTATAATATTTAATCTTAAATCTAAAAATGGGTTGGTCACTAACTACATCTTTTGGGATTTATTTTAAATCCCTGTAATTTAGAGCAATGGTCCTGTATTTTTTTTTAAATCTTTCACCCCAAAACCTCTACTTTTAGAAAATGTTGCTCAATTTCACTCAAAGACTCTTTTTTATATTTTGGGCAATTTGTCTGCCTATCACCCAAGAACCCCGATTTTGGCACATTCTCTATCACCAAATACCCCTAGGTTTGAAAGCGCCAGCCTTACACCCATTATCAATATTTCATACGGTGTCAGTCCCCGATCAGGGGTGAAATTCTTTTCTTTATTTTTTTCGTGCGCTTCGCGCCAAAATTCAAACATTAGTCATTTGATGAAAGGGGACATTTCAGATTGAAAATATTATCAAAGATTATTACCAAATAGTATTTATTAGTTATTTACATATTTCGGCTAAAACATCAAAAAATGAACATATACAAATATACAGAAAAAATATAAAAATTAAAAATTAAAATTGCATCAGTGAGCGAGCCAGTGCAGGAGGAAATCAGGAGCAAGAAAGACCGCTGTATCCAAAGGATGTGATTCCCCCGACCACTGATAGCAAAAGAACAAACCAATTGATTAAATACAAAAAAGATGTGATATTGCACTGAATTTTCATTTAAAAAACAAGAAAAGACAGCCCATATCTCATTGAACAGAAAACCCAACATGTCCAACAACCCATTAACCACAAAGCACCAAAAAACCCCATACCACATGCCACCACACCACCCCCATTCATACTTCACCGCAGCAAAAATGGACGGCAAACCATCTCCAACCCAGCCCAGGACAGCAGCAGCAATGCAATTTGACATGGCGCTGCTGTCTTGCACTGTCAGAGGACGGCCTCCCATCCATCCCTACTGCACTGCAGCACAGTGAAGCATGAAATGGAGCGCCGTTACACACCCGCCTCACAAAAAAAAAAACAGGACAGGGTGGGAAAATGCAAGGAAGATTAGCAGACGCAGACAACAAAAATTTAAAAAACTACATTTTAGAAAATAAAAATACTTAGAAGTCCAGCTCCAGCTCTTCAAGGCTTATTTCAGTGAAAGGTTTTTCAGACGGTTCTTAAAATAAAAGCTTTGTTATAAACAATGAAATATCTTGAATGGCTCAAAAAAAGCTCAGCCCACATACGGGGAAGGAAATTTGCAAAGAAAGGTTAAACTGATGATGAAAACTAGCGTTTTTGGAGATGAGTAGTAACTATGTCATTAAAAAGCAAATTACTGGAATGACGGGAGTTTACAAACCAGTTGCAGAAATTGAATGAAACTCGTATTTAAAAGACAAGTTGCAGCAAAACAGATAAGCGAGATATTTCCGTTCTGTTGGTAAGTATGAGATTAAGTTGTTTCAGACGCCCCTCAGACGATTGAATCACCCCTTCATATGAGTGATCACCCCTTATCTGACCAAGGAAAAATTGGTACAGCATTTTAAAATGTTTGCTCCCTTCCGATACATGTGCTGCTTTTTACAGATGCAAACGGTATAGACATTCCAAAATTATCAACAACGGCATAAATGTATTTTGTTATTGTAGACAAATCGCAAAAGTTTTTGATGTTTTTCCTAAAAAACAAACCGTTGCTTCACCAATTCACTTTCCCCCGTTCCCCCCCCCCTCCGAAAAAAAGGCATTCTGGCCGCCGTCACAGAATATACCGGTGCATGGCCACTTGAAACTGACAATATTAAAATTCAAAATCGACCAAGATTTCACCTTGCTTTTGGCAATATATATGCCTACAATAATTAAAAGATTATTTTAATGATCATAAAATTATTCGATCAGCCAGTTTATTCCCACAACACTAGAGCTTGCGCAAAATTCAAACATTAGTCATTGAAAGACTATTCAGATTGAATTCAATGTGAGTATTACCCCAAACGGTACAGCATTTTAAAATGTTTGCTCCCTTCCGATACGTGTCTGTGGCCTCACTTTTTTACAGAAGCCAAAACTTGTATTATCTATAATAGACATTTCCCAAATTTCATACAAACAACGGCAAATATATTTTTGTATGTAGACATTCTACAATTCCAAAACTCCTTTTGAGACACATCGTCGGGCGGAAATTGCCTTCACACACCAAATACAATACCCAGTGACGGCAACAGGGGAGGGGGCATGGGGAAATGTCTCCAAAAATATGTTTTCTTTCATCCTTAATTTGGACCCTCCCCCTCCCGGCCAGAAGGAAAAATTGGGGATTTTGGAGAAAAATAAGCGATTTGGGGCTGAAAATCACCAAAATTTGGCAAAAAAGCCGGTTGATTCTGGAGCACAATTGGTTACAAATTTCAAAGTTGTAATGTTTTTGCCCTAAAATAAATCACTTTTGCCCTTCCCCCAATTCACCCCCCCCCCCGAAAAAGATTCTGGCCGCACGCCATGAATATTACCGGGTATGGCATCGAAACGACCAAATAAATTTGCAAAAAATCGACAAGAATTTCAACTTGATGTGGCAATAGGCCTAAAAAATGAAAGATATTTTAAATGATGAGAAAATTATTCGATCAGCCAGTTTATTCAACATAGCTAAATTCAAACTTTTGAGTAAAATATGACAAATATAAACTCGGCCTTGTTACACGATATAATATGCATAGGCTTCTATTACCCGGCCGGGTAGGGCCTGCTCCACGAAACCCGGATAAAGTCGGAAAAAGTTCATTTTGAAGAATAGTGCGCAGATTTAAATGCTGATATAACAAGCTTTAAAATGATGAATCAATGTAAACATGGCATTTCCGTTTGTCCATCAAAAAATCAATAATGCCTGGAAATTCTTTTGTTTGATTTTATTTTACCCAAGGTTATGATCTTTATCCTAAGTGCTCTGGCGACTTGTCCTGGTGGTGTGGGAGAGGTCACCTTTGTTCGTTGCATCCTGGACTTCAGCTGTGTTATTTTCTCAAGCGACTTTTCTGTACATAGTGACACAAAGAAATTGAATTATTTGCGTAAGGGATTTGGGAGTCATTATTTACGCCGGGGGGGGGGGGGGTGGGGGTGGAGGAGTTGAGGGGAACCCGAAAAATTTTTGTAAGAGAGAGGGGGAAGTGAAATTTTTCATCAACGCGAGAGGGGGAACAGTGAACTTTTAAATGGAAAATCAGCATGATTCAAAAGGGGGGGGGGGCGTGAAATTTTTGAACGGAAGCGAGGGGGGAAACGGGAAAATTTTCGCCCGAAAAAAAAGTTAAATCCTCCATTCCCACCCGGCATAAATAATAACGCTCCCTAAGACCGGACCTGCCGCAAGTTTCTTGAGTGTTTGCATAGGCCCCTATAAGATTGATGTAGTCAATTAGTGTACACCACCCTGTAGGCTCTTAGACTGAAACCATCACGGTAGCGCTTTGCAGATATAGTTAAAACCCGACGGTTTAAGTACTAAAGATATGGGGCACCAGCGAAATGAGCTGATCCACACATGAATTGCACATTTACGGCACGTGAGTGTTACTGTATACATATCATGTACTGCAAGCGAAGCCCAGACGCCAAAACTTGCATTGGTTCCACTCGACATTCACAGTATTCGCTTCATGCATAACGAATATGCAAAAGTTGTCGGCGTTATTGGTCGCTCGTGAATTGGTTATTTTACGTATCGAACCGATGAAACCCTGAGAACAAGATCCACACAATACCGGATCAAAACCCTGCACGCGTTGCCCGATGATTTGTAAAGCCCCAGAACTGACAAAAATATAACGGTTATTTGCTTGTAATCGCATGCACGATTTACACTCCAATTTTCGCCCCAAAAACACATATCAAAATCATTTGGTTAACAATATGTAAGAAAAATAAATGGACAATTTTATTACAACAAATAGAGACCAAAAAATGGTCGGTTATCATTTAACATTTGGAACATATTTATGTTAATCATTTCCAAAAATTGTGAAAAGGGAAAAGTTGTTAACTCGACTTTTAACGAAAAATTGGTCAAGTTCTAATGAAACAGAATCTCTCTTAATTTGTTAGCTATTGAAGGAATCTCAACTAATAAATAATTAAAAAATCGCCTCATAGAACCTCTTCCGTTCAGTAGAAAATTGATGTGGAAATTATCATGCTATTTTAAGGACACAGATGACGAACAGCAGTTGTTTGACCGATTCGAACACACTCGCGTGGAGCGTTAAAGTCATTCGCAGCTCGCAACGCGGCGCGCAATTGGTCAAAATATGCGCCGAACACAGCGTATAGCCTGTGCGTGTCGCAGTTGTTCGTAACACGGTTCGACGGTCACGAATGCTATTTCGTGGGCGTGTAGGCCGCAAGTGTAAATAAAACAATGTCATGAAAACAACGGTCCCATGGCATTTTGTGACGGGGTCACTGTGACCTAACCTATGTGACCCACCCCAATCGAGACATTAAAATCTAGATAGCCACGGTTTGGTTAGCTAAACGGGGATGTAGCTGTGCCAATAGGGTTGAGCGGGTATACAATCAAAAAGGTAGCCATCGACAACACATTTACGCCCAGATTGGGGAAATTTTATAAACATTATTTTACACGCATATGAATTAAAGCTTATGATTAGACATTTTTAACTTTTTACACTTGGCCCAGATGCCTGTTAAAACTGTTCATTCGGCTTACTAATATCTTATTAGTTCAGGGGCCGAAGAATAATTTCTTAGATGAAAAAACATTAAATACTTGAGATCAATTTTAATTAATGGAAACGCTTTAATGGGGTTCCGGGGGTGTTAATTGGAAATAGTTTTATGGGTCCAGCGAGGAGCTGTTTCAATTTTGCATCATTTTAACATTAAATTATTCAAAAAGAATGAAATTAACCGTGATATTATAGGAAAATTCAGGAGAATGTAAAAAGCTTCTAACCAATGCTATGAATATAAGTTCATTAATGGAACCAAGTTGCATACATACCGTGCTCATTTTTGAGGCCTTTGTATTTTATTGTTTTTTCAAAATAATCAATGATGTGATGAGCTGAAATGGCTGGAAGTGCTTATCGAATATGTAAATTTGCCAATATTTGGCTAAAAATCATGCATTAAAGAATCACACTATTATTTTGAGAATTTTGTCCTGAAACTTGGTCACAGGGGTTCTAGTGTCCTGGAGAGTCTCTTTAATTACCCCGTCATGTAATTTGGCATAATTACAGAGGGTCTTTACATTTTGCTAAAAATATTGCAAAACTAGCATCGCTGGTAAATTAAAGGAGACTCTCCCGGACACCAGGACACTTGGGACAAGTTTAGGACAAAAATCTGCAAAATAAGAGTAAGAGTAGGTGAATCTTTATGCATGTTTTTTTAGCAAAATATTGGCGAAAAAACGATTTCCTTGATGTTGCTGAGCACCATGTGGCCAGCCGCCACAGCGCCTTGAGCACGTTTCGTGGATATGTCGCGACAATTGTTATTTAAAAAATACTAAATTTATTTAAATTATCATAATGAGCATTGTTAACCCACTATTTAGCGCATTAAATGTAGTGAACTATTGGTAAAAACAAATGTACATCCGATTAGGCTCAAATTTGAACTAATAATTAAAATTACCATGCTATTGTCTATAATCATGGTAAGAGCAAATTAGGAGGAACTTGAATTGCCTATAAATTACTCCCTTAAAACAAATATTTGAAATGAGTTTTATATATAATAGTTTTATTGGGCCGCCAAGGGCGGCTGTCGAATTTTGACTCGACCTGAATGAATTAATTCCCTTCTTATTGATCTAAAATGTCAAGCTAAAAAACAACACAAAGGGGACGATATTTTTAATTTATCGGAGAATAAGAAGAAGAAAAGGATTAATTAAAGACACTCAAGTACTCACACAACAAAACAGACCAATGACTGGGGGCAAATGACTCACTCCCGGTACAGGCTGGCGTGGGACTTTCCACTCGCCATTAATGATGATGATTTACGCACGAAAGTTTAGTCTCATAATAGTGTTCTTATATGCCACTTCAACATGTCCAAATCGACGACGATATAATTTTAGCGTTTCATCAATATGAGACTAACAGAAGACTTGGATTGTGAACGAGACTAACATTTAACGATATCGCCCACGGACAATCGACCTAATCGGAATAGTACCCAATCGATACATTAAAGTTCCCGATTGGGGGGGGTCACATAGGGTAGGTCAGAGTGACCCGGGTCACAAAATGGCATACCGTGAAAAAAAATCACTGAAAAGAAGCGAATTTGACCGGGAAATTTCATTGAAGGGAGATTGGCGTGAGGCACATTTCCGACAAATTATGAGTCTGAACCTCCTCGCTTTAGGACCAAAAAAAAGTGAAAACAAACAAGTTTGATACCTCTTTGTTAAACTAAAATGCCTCATTTAGAAGATTGCCTTTTATTCAAAAAAATAAATAACAAGGTGGTTCCAAATAAGCCTAGACACTGTTGATTATACATTGGTTTGCGACGTCTTGACTTACATTGGTTATTAATTGAGGCTCTCTGGGGAAATCCTTGTAAAAATAATCACACCGGTAAATACATTAATTTTTAAAAAATCAATAAATAAACAAAGGCATTTGCATTGAAATTTGTCGGGGATCTACTGGAATACAAACTCGTGTTTTTATTTATTTGGTTTGTGTTTTTGTGTTGTGGACAGGTTTTGTTTTGTTTTGGAGGTTGATTTGAGGCTGCTTTGTTTTGTTTGCGTTCGAGGTTGCTTTATTGTTTGGTTGTGTGTTCGTTTTGGTGTTTAGATTGGTTTGTGTGTGTTGGCCTTATCATAACAGTTATTATTATTTCATTTCGGAATTTTAAAAAGAAAAAAAAGAGGCCTCTTTATGGGCAAGAGGACATGTGATAAAATTTGCTGCGGGTTGTTGCCCTAGATGATCTCGTTACTTGCGCACATTCATACAGTAAAATTCCCTTGAACTTGCCAGCTGAACTTGATTGAAATACAGCACCCGGATGTATTCACTGCTCGGCTTCGCTAATCAAATGACGATTGGAAACACTACAGTACACGCTTGACCCTGATTTGATCGGTAGTGGTGGGAAACAGAATCCAGTCATTGTTCTGAGGTGGTCACGCGCTCAGTCGGCATAATGACCTCATTAATGATTCAGG
>JAMKCH010023285.1:0-41880 GCA_023653785.1 Ophioderma brevispina
ATCATTTCATTCTTTAAAGGTTTCACTCTCATACAGAAGTAATATACAATATGCAATAGACTAAAATGGCCATGATTTGGTCCTTGTTTGAGATGTTTTTTATTTTGTTTTTCTTTGGTTCTAGTTGGAAGTGATTCTGGTAATTAGTGCATATTGCCTGTGGTATCCTTTTGTTCTTGTTGGTTATGCTTGAAATGATTAACATAATGTTGTCCTTGTGCACTACTTCAAATTTACACCTACATGGGTTTCACTAGTATCCACCTTTTTGACTGGACAAACAAAAAGTTTAAATCGATGGCTTATAAAAGTTAAAACAAAGGTTGAAAATTTTGTATTATGTATTGCGTGCTAACTGTATTGCAAAACATGCAACACGCATATGCGACAATATACCCCATTTTTTATCATCTAGTATTATAGGCCTAAAGTTTATAGCTCACCAACTTGCCTGAAAAATGAGATAAAGGACTTTTAACCTTAGCGGCTGCCAGGGTTGCAAAAAATGGCGGGAAGCCGTGGGGCGCCGCTCCGAGGACAGGGTTGAAAGTATGTAGTGTCTATGTGAACATTGCATGTTGCTTCCCTGAGGAAAGAACAACTTTTTGCCCCCCTGGCGTCTGCAATCTTTATTATTGTTGTAGTTATTTTTTTGTTTCCAAAAACAGATAAGACAAATTTCCAAAAAAGGTATATCCTTATGCATGGGGAAAAATTACCATTTTTTTTATTTTTTTTATTTTTTTTAGCATTTCTACAAATTTCACACCGTAAATTTGGCAAAAAAAATAAGTTTCACAAATATTGTCAGTTCAGATCACCTCATCCTCTATCAATTAATTCAAGTGGTCTGGCCAAACAACTAAATTAAAACCATCAGGACCATTTGCGTCATGTAATGTCCAGAGGAGGAAATAGTTCCCGAGTTATTCTGGCATAGGATGGTATCGCAGTCTCGCAGATATGCTAACGTGACACAAGACACCCACGTACACTGGAATGCCACGCCACCGACCCATACATTGGGACACTGATATTTAATGACAGCTCCAATGGATTGATACTATGTGTTGCTTACATTGAAATTAAGAGCATTTTTTGACTATGTTCAATGGGGAGGCTGATTATCCAAGTGATGAATCAGGTCTGGTATTTATCGACTAATTCATTAGTACGCTGAAATCTATGTGGGAAATCAATCCTCATATTCTTCCCCCTTATGGGCACTCAGTATGTGGAATTTTTGCCTTTAGCATTAAACTGCATTAATAACCACCTGGGTTCTATATGGCCTATCTATCGGCATCTAAGCACTATTTTTGTTGGTCAATTGAAGGATCTTATTCAGTGGTCGTGGTTTATCATGTTAACAAGAAATTTGAATTGGATTATGCCAAAGCTCCGCCCATCCATATACTGGTAATAGATGGATAGTGCGTCCAGCAATTACGCGGTGTAGACGAATATATGACACACGCAAACGGCGTGTTTGTATACTGCGTTCGCTTCATTTCGCGTTGGATAACGCAATGCCATTTACCGCAGTGTGTAACGATCACCGCGTATGACTTTGGTTCTTGGATTGAAAACATTTGTTTTCAAGAGGGATGGAATTTTTAAATGAATAAAAAAGAATGATGTTAGAAATTTTTGACAAATAAATTACACATTTCGAAATAAGAATGGAATAAAGATTGATCTTTTTTATGTTTGGCCATCTTAGATGGTAGTCCAATAATTGTATGATTTTGACCGTCCACACCAACTTGCCAACAGAACATAAACAATTTTGTGTTAATTATATATGAAATAGTCCAAAAAATATATATTCAAGTCTTACCCAAAATCAACCTAGTGGAAACCGTAAATAAGGGGGAAGTTTGTACAGGGGGTAAAAAAATTAAGAATTGTTGAATTGATTAAATGATGTACCAATTTATTGGGCACTCCTATAAAGGTTTAAAAAAAAGTATAGTGTGCCATCACGTGTTATAGTTTTAGTTAAATAGGCTCATAAACAGTTCAAGGTCATCCTGGGGTTAAAATTATAGAATGTCCGAATTTGCACTCGAATGGTTGTAAAAATGTTAAATGTGTCCCTACTTAGATAGCTATAGTAAATGTAAATAGATCTTTGTTTGAACGTTCTATATAGAATTACAGAGCTATGAATAGTGACCTCCCATAGGACCCTGTGAGCCCCAGTAATTTTGAATTCCAATTATGCAACGACTGTCATAGATGGGGACAACAGTATTTTCAGGTTCTGTACCATAGACGAACAATTTGAGAACCCATTTTTATGAACGAACGGATATATCTGAACAAAAATTCCCCCATTGGGACCTTGAACCTATTTGACTCATACACTATTGAACGAAAAACCTTGCAGATATGGCACCTACTTTTTTAATCCTGGAAATGTAACAACATGTTGGCATACTTCGGACGCGTTCAGATACTTTTCAGAATTTTGACCCCTGTATAAAACCTTACCCCTTAAAAATATATGTTCCATCCTTGATTTTTAGTTAGACTTTTGATAGGTTGTTTTAAAAGTATTATCAATACCAATTCTGTCTGTTGGAATTAGTGTTGGGTTAAGGCAGCGTTCATTTTATATTTGACTGGCTTGGTGTCATATGGATGGGCATCCATACTTTTATGCGTGGTGGTACCGCTGTCGGCCAGCATCCACCCCTCAAAATCTTGGATGCCCATCCATATGACACCATTCTAAGATGGCCCCAAAACAAAAAATTCATCTTTTATTCTCTCAAATCTTATAAGCAAATAAGAGAGTGTGAATTGGGTAAGGTTTATTGGAGATATAGAAGCACTATTTGATTGGTCACTCGAGAGGGCTATCTCATGTTGCCTCCTGTAATGAGCCAATCAGACGATTGTATACAGTGGACGTGGCCCATGGATTAAGGAGTTGCACTAAGGCTGGTTTGGCGAATACTTGTTTCCTATTTTAAGAAAGCTTAGAGTAGAATACTATTAAAACATCCATTTGAGCAGTTTCCCCGCCCTTTGTCATGTTGTTTAGGGGCTTCGACATTTTAATGCATGCAATGTAAAACTTTTATGAAACAAGAAAAGTGACACTTATATCACAATACTGTTTATACGTAAACCTGTGTGCAAAAAATATTTTTAGACCTCATGTAAAAAATAATCCCATTCACAAACAGCAACAACACAATAAAGTTATTGATTTCATGAGGGACCAACACACACAAACACACCAAAAATGATTAAGGGCACGGCAACTCATGTAGGAATGTATTTTAAGTCAGCTGCTACTCTTAAATAGGCAAAAGTATGCACCTCAAAACCACCCCATCCAACTCATTCAACTTAAAGAGCAATGGTATAGATAGTTCAAAATTTACACTTCTTTTACTTCAAGGAATTCTATGACAAAAACTATCTTTCATATAATACAAGTTAAAATAAATGCTTGTCTTGATCGTAGTTATTTTCTGAATAAACTAATCAAGCCCTATGTACACAAAACCCTGTGGCAGTGCATGTACCCACTACCACATTAACAAGGTTTAATCAAATTTGGACATGGGAGGTAGAAATTCACCTTTTTAGCACGAACAATCAAGGGAAATATGCAACATGACCTCATTAATATGCACATATAATGATGACACAGTGCATTGTATTACTTGCATCCACCACTACCCGCATACATCAGTTTGTCAAAATTAGGATGATTGCGCTTGTTAGAAGGTCACCTTTTTAGTTTTTTTGAATAGTAAGCTGTTTGAAAAGCAGTGATAATGTTAAGAGACTTTGAACAGTATTCCTGGGCAGGGAGTTAGCTATGGGGGGGAAAATTGGTAAGAGACGAGTTCTACACACATTTTTCGGGGAAATAAGAGTGGAAAGCTGAAATACACAAGTAGAGCTTTGACCTTTGACACCTACGACCTGTTTATACAGCGCAAGTAGCAGTAGATACACTGTCCTGTGGTGCAATTGTCATCTAGATCGGGTCAGGGTCTGACGGTTACAGGCGGAGACAGACAGGAGACAGGATGACAGAAGGTGAGAGTTTTCTATGACAAAATCCCTTCTGTAAAGCACAGGGGATAAAAAGTGATCTAGTCTCTACCTGAACCATGTTCAAGAGAGGACAAGAAGATGACGTGTCTTCATCCACCACATCCAGCTGGGGGACAGAATTGTTAAACTGTTAAAATGCAGAAGTTGATGCACAAGACTGCACATCTGCTCCACCTTGGGTGTCTTTGAAGCTGCTGCCAAATATCTTACAGATTGTTTTTTCAGTCCGGCTTGAAATTTGTTGCAATACTTGACACACAAACATGCAGACACTCATTCCAATAACTCAGCCCACTGCCATTTGTTTCTTTTGTGCAAAGACTGACTTAAATTCCGCAGCTCTTGCACATGCAACAATAAGCAGAGTTCTTGCACATAACTCAAAATTTTAGAGACTATTGGAGGGAAAATGGATTGCTATTTTTTTTAATTAGCCAAAACTTGTTTAATATCTTTAAACTTCAATTTGTTTGGACATTAAGTACTGGGAAGGTATTTGAAACTTTTTAGCCACAAAATTCTTTACTGTTAATTTACTACAATAGGCAAATACATAAATTTGCATAAATTTACATGTAAACTGTGGGCTGGTCTAGGTCTAGCAAATCATGCAAAGCAATGGCTGCTTTGGTTTCATGCAACATGCAGTCATTTAAAAATAAAATTATCAACCTGCAAATGGACAATATAAGTTGTTGTTTCTGCAACTAAAGAATCACTAATTTTGCCAAATATTGCCAGCAGCCAGCCGATACATTAACCAGTTTATCGCTTCCATTCATGCATTTTATTAACCAATTCCTCCTTTTAGAGAAGTTACTAAAATTTATACTCACAACATGGGGCAGAAGGTAACATTTTGATGTCTATCTAAAAACTGCTATGGATGTTTTAGTTATATCTAGAAACACCAAGCCAATGAAAGAACTAATGCCAGAAGCAGAGGACTTTCCTATTTTGCCTCACTGAGTGCAAAAGAACTGTGGGATTGGTGCTAACATAGTGTGGTAATCTGTTATTAACTTCATAGTGGATGATTCTTTAAATGAGGAGCCAATAAATATTAATCAATTCCTTCAATGGAATCTTCAGAAAGGATTTGTTTTTAAAACCCACCCTAATGCAATATTCAAAATGACATGTTTCTTAAATTCCATCGTAAAGATGGTAATTGTATGATCCTCACATCATTCATATGTGTATGAAATGCTGTGAATGTATTTCTCTTGCAATATGCATAAGCAAAATGCAAAATGATAATTTAAAACAGCAAGTTTATACAACAATGTGCAAACCTTCACTACAACAGCGAATTAAAAAGAAGCTCATAATGAGGCAGATTGTGCTAGTCAAGGACATGGCATGCATGTTTACTTCCAAATATTTACCGAAAGCAACAATACCCATCAGTGTCCAATAACTCAACATCACATGAAGGTATTATACACATGTTTAATTACCAGATTAGAGCCATCTTACATGGTTTTGTTCAATTTCTTTAAAACCTACTTCTAATTCTTAAAGGTGCATTTCGTGATTCCAGCACCTGCTGTTTTATTAATTTTTCACTAGATATCCTTGAGAAAAGCTTATTCACAACTTTTAAGGTGATCCTGACTTTGCGGTTTTGTGTTATGAGCAAAATGCTCGTTTCCCACGGTCCCATAGGCCACCGTGCTATAATTTCTGTCCGTTTACAGACAGAAAATACAAAATTGCAAATTTCTTACAGATACGACCGAATATGCACGTAAGATTTGGTACACATGGATTACTAATGTAAACGGTTCAGATGATATAAAAATCTCAGCTTTTTTGAGGTAAGTCAGGGGGACGAGGCTGTGGATCACGAAATGCCCCTTTAAGGAGTATAAGAACACATGCCAAATTGTCAAGGAAATCTCCAAATCTCATTTTGTTTTCTGTTCATTTACTGAAATTTGAGTTTTGCATTGGTGTTCCCAGCAACTGGTAGTTGAACACTTGAACCCCCATTTTTTGGCAGAGATAAATTCAAACTATTTTGGCCTAAATTAGCTACTTAAACCTCCAGTGTATACAGAGTCACCCATATTTTGATGTTTCTGGGCATGCGCTTGTTTTGGTCAGAAAAAATAATGTAATCAGCTGAGATTTTGAATTACATTAAATGATTGTTCTTGAGACTCTCTAAAATAGAAAACAATATTGCACAAGCTCCACAAACCACTTCTCTTCTCAATTTACTGCCAGTTTTGATCAAATGGAGCAGAATAGTTTCAGAATGCTCTAATATGTTTCCAAAACCTTATGAGCAACACTAAATTTAATTGCACAGAGTGGTAAAGCATAGCTTAATAAAATCTATAAGCTTGTGTTTCTATGAAGTAGTTCTCTAGTTAATATCTAAATTTTAGCAGAAGACCACTAACCTTATTCCCTGAATATTTCAAGTCAAACTTCACTACGCCACAAATAACCGCTAAAATATTACACATGCCTAAACCCAACATGTACACAAAACTGACCTACAAACCTCCAGACCCTTTCCCATGATTTCAGACATGTAATCCTGCAACAAGCTACTAACTAAGCTTTTAATAAGCAGCTGTTTTGTAAAATAATGCTATAATTATCTGAGTATATCATAAAACAGAATCAACTAAGAACCATGTCATATGAGGGTTGAAATTGTTTGGCAAAGGTTAACCAAATTCTTAGGGTACCCATCACCATGGAGACTTCTACAATTCTTACAAGGTTTCCAACAACATCTGGTCATGAGACAAAGAAGCGTGCAGTGCAGCAAGTGAGGTTTCTTAAATATGATCAGTGATGGTAAAGCAAAGCATAGTGCAGTGACAATATGGGAAACCAATGCACCCAAAAGACACAAGAAAGCTTGGGCAACAACAAGGCATAAGTTAAGATCCCTACACCATTGATGTTTAATCAGGAAGCTCAAAATGTTTGCTGTTTTTTTTTGTGAAAAGGTAAGCTTGTTTTTTCTCCTTTCAAGCTGCCTGCTTTAAGTTCAATGGTGTTAAAACACTTTCACAGAATATTCTAACTGCAAAGATCGTAAGTATTTGAAAAAAACAAAGTGAGCAAGGACATCACCAGACTTATAATCAACAAGTTAATTAACAGGGGAACAAATTCATCACCCCCGTGTGTCACTGACAACGTTTCACTCAAGAAAAGCTCTGGAACAAGATACACTGTACAAGGTTCACATCTAATTTTGATGAAAGATATGTTTGGAATTCAACAAATTACACAAATTGGGGTGAACAAGCACCTTTTGATTTGCGTTTGATCCTGCGAGGTACTGTGACCCTGGTTTGGGTCCGTTTGCTCTGGCTGCCATAAGAACTAACACTGTCATTAGACGCCATGGAAATGGTCGAAGAATTTTCCGGAGACAGAGGTTTCTATTTGCAGTACGCACGCGCGCACGAGCCACGCAGCATGCACCGTTGGGAACGGACCAGGCTGTCTGCCTTGGTGGTCTAAGTTATTCAGTGACTTGCTTAGATTGGCAAATGATGCCTTTTGTCATTACGAGGTTTTTCTACAGTTAAAGTGGGGACCCCCATACTTGGGAGGTTTGTCCTAAATTAGAAGTTGCTACATTTCTACTAGAGCTTTTAAGTTTGTGTTGGGATCCCTACCCCGTTGAGGTTTTCCCAGTCGTTTGTTTAGATCTAAAGACTCATATGGGGGAGGACCCTCTCTCTTGGAAACCTTGTTCTTTGCATCAAAGGAAGGTTTAGACATTGTGTCCTCATAGATGTAAGGAGGTAAAGACTGAGGCCTATCCCTATCGTAACTATCAAAGTAACCCAAACTATTTATTTGGCTGTTATCAGGCATGAGGCCAAAGTACTGGTCTGATTGGGCACTTCTGGCAAGAGGTCTCATTTGATCCTGATACAGATGTTCTGAAGAAAAGGCATATCTTAGTGTAGGATCAGTGCTGGCACTACTGTTGAAAGAGTGGATGCTGTCGGTGTCTCCTGAAAGATCTGAGGTTGTCTGGTTTTGTTGAGACTGCTCCGATGAACGATTCTTGTATTGAAAGTTTCTCGGTAAGGAAGCGTTGAGTATTGGTATGGCTTAGGAGAGGGTAACGATCTGTCTGGAGCTGACATTTGTCGGTCAAAATTGGCTAAGCTTGCTTCCTCTATATCCCATTCTGGATATCCGCTGAACTCTTCATCATCGTTGTCATTCCATGTGGTGCTTAGTGGATAGGCAGATGCTGTTAGGGACTTCTGGAAGTGCCTGTGACCAGAGCGATCATGATTTAACTGGTTCTGTTCTTCAGGCCATGGCATCTGATCGGATGTGTCATACGATGCCAGGGAATCATTGGATTCATCCCATGTGTTCTCATGATTTTGTCTGTAAGAGTGTCTGTCTGGTAGATAGCTTGAGTTGGCAGACTGTGATTCATTTAACTGGCTGTTATAGACAGAACTCTGTGGATATTCATCAGATTTCCTTTGATTGGTAGATGTTTGCTTTACTGAAGACTTAGGACTGGTACTTTGATCAAAGTGGGATGTAGATGAAACTTGCCTGTATGGTGAAGCACTTTTTGGTAGCTCTTCCCAAGATGCATTGGAGAAATCTTGGCTGTAAGTAGATTGACTTGCTTCCGATGGAGCTCTGTCCCAAGTATTATCATCGAGGTATTGATCACTGGAATACCGATCTGCAGGATATTGATCAGAATATTGATCCATGTCACAATCAATTGAAGCAGGTGCTGATATTTGATGTGCGTAACCTGTTCCAGGTCCAAGACCCCCCAGAGAGTTTTCAGCAGAATCCATGACACCAGCAGTGGTCAAAAACTTGCTGGAGCTGAAATTTTTTGTCGCAACAAGATATTGTGACTTTTGACATATAAACCATCTTTGTCATCCAAGTTTTGTTTTGGATTTGGTATATCCAGATACTGATGTCTTGTAGAGGTTTCACTGGGTTGTCTTATGTGAATGATTGGTAATGTCTTCTTCAGATCTTCATGATCGTCATCTTTACTCTGCACTTGATGAAGTTGACTTTGAATCCTCAATATCTTTACCTGTTTTTGGTATCCTGTGCAATCTTCACATCTTGTACATCAGAATCATAACCTGGATCCAGTCTTCTTCTCCCTTCAGAAAGTCTGAATCACTATAGGTCCGGAGAATGACCTCCTCGTGATGCTACATCTGACATTTCTTCATGGCATCATCTGCGACAGTGAGTAAAAAATGTTTTTGCGTAGGGATTAAACTTCTGATTCTCGTGTTCTTGTCGATATGTTGAATTTTCATCCACATTTGGTCTTTTTTATGGGAAACAAGTCTCTATGGCACCTGTAGGATGAATCCCACTGATCTTTCACACTAGTTTTGCCAATTGGAGTAAGCTCTGTTCTTGGTGACTGCACCTCCTGTTGCACATCTGCTTCAGTTCTTTGATAATCTTGATATTGGCACGGTCCCATCGTTGGAGTCGGCCTAGAAGAGGCGCATAATTCTCCCCACTAGGCCCAGTACTAATCCACCAGTGGACATGGAACGTGCTTGAATTTGGGGAGCGGTATTTTTGGACTCTGAAGAGGTGACATGGGAGGGACATATGGTGATTGCAAATTGTTTCAGAAATGATTACTATTGATTTTGATCTTTTTCAGGGCAACAAGGAACTGTTTATGAGTTCCTTGAATGTGCATGCTCGAGAATCAATTCCTTTTGCCGGCTTGGCTTGATCCGTGGTAGTAGTACATCTACCGACATTGATCGCTTTGGACTTGTTACGAGGTGATGTATCTTCGTTGCTAGGCATCCCTCCTGGTGGAGATAATGGTCGGTTTGTAAGCTTTGCACTATTTTCTTCAAATTGTGCTGAATTTCTGATATGATAATGGTCTTCCACAAAACTTTCCTATAGTAAGGGACATCATTCTCTCTAATGAATGACTTTCAAATCTTTAGGAAGTGACGGTTCCTGAATGGAGATCCGTGCGGGCTCTTTGTTTCACTGGACTTTCTGCTTTATGAATAAGTTTAGATGCCATCACTGGTTCATTCTCTTCACTGTGAATCACTTCATGTATCAGTGGCCTGTTTGAGGTACTTGCTGGTGCACTCTGTAACCCTCAATACTTCTAGGGCTTTGAGGTTCTGCCGTGGTCTTAATTTTAATTTGAACCAATTCTGGCTCTCACGCTTGGAAGAATTTTGTGTTTCTCACTGAAACTTCTTAAAGCACTACCAATATCGCGATATCTGCAAATTCCTGCTATTTTTGTGCTTCATCATGGTAGTGTTGGCATCTCTTCATATGGGGTATTGTTCCGCTGTCCCGTCGGTGTGAACACCATCGCCAATGTTCTTCTTGTACCTAGGGAATGTTGCCTGAAAGACCAAGTGGACGGTTCCCAAAGAAGAAGGCTCTTCATGGCTTTCAAAAAAGATCCCACACAGGACTTTGTCTCGTTGGTGATCCAACTGGAGTGACATCATTATCATCAGGGGACGTTCTCTTGTTGGTAGGCTTATGCTTTGCTTCATCACATTTTAAATAATCATGCGGGAGTCTTTCAGATCCACCAAAACTGATATCGGATCGTTCATCTATGTCGTTAAAATCTTGCAATCTAGATTCATTATACGAGCCTCTAGAGAAAGCGACAGAGGGAGTTGGTGTTGTACTTCGGCTACTAATAGTTTCATAATATTCATGCAGCTCATCTACCTTATATCTTCTTCTGGCAAGATCTTTGGCCTGATTCATGAAGCTTTGCATTCGGAGACGTTCAAGCTTACTTGCCACTGAGTCATCTCTTGCGATTCCTTTCTCCAATTTACTGTAAAAGTCGTAAAGTTCATTCAGATCTCGATGTCTTCGCTGCAGATCTCTATCATTTGCTACAGACCAACTGAGAGCGACTTTTGATGCTTCTGAGAGTTTACCGTGTTCGCTTCTCTTTTCCAATTCTGAATAATACTGTAAAATAGAGTAAAACTTTTCCAGTTGCTGTGATGTGGGCATGTACTTGTCTTTGAAGGATCTGACCTTATCTTGTTCCATTCGTTCCAAATGCTGGTTAATGTTGGAATAGAATTCCACAAGCTGTTTGTAGCGTTCTGAACTGTTCCGTGCAAGAATGATTTCATTTGTGTAATCAACGTAAGAGTCTCTGCTGAAAGCAGGAGACTTTATGGCACTTGCCAAGTTTCACTGGAAATTGCTCTTCGTCTATCTTCTGGCATAAAATTCTTAGCATGAGGACGCTCACTGAATGGTGTTGACAGATGGAAATCATCCGTCGATATGGGTCTCTGGGAACGTCTCCTCCTGCGGCGCTTTGGTTTGTAGTGTTCTGCTTCACTCTTAGCATCTCGTCCAACATCCTGAGCATTCACAACCATTGCTTCGCCTTGGGTACCATCTACTGTATTGTCAAAGGAATTATCTGCAGATATTGAAGGAATATCAGGAACAACAGCTTCAAGTTTGGCTGCCAAGACTTCCTCCATTGTCATTTCATTAGCACTGAGATATTCTGTGTCAGCCATGATAGTTCATTAGCACTGTGATACTCAGTGTCTGTATCTGGAGTCTGAGGGTCACTTTGTCTCTGGGATGCTAGTGGCATAGTATGATATTCGGAATCACTATCAGGAGTCTGACGACCAGATTGCCCTTGAGATGGTAATGCCATACTATGATACTCTGAATCACTGTCAGGGGTTTGCGGGTCACATGATGGCTGCCGTGATGGGACATCATCTGGTCGTTTGAAGATCCTCCATGTTAGCATCGGGGACTTAATACATCTTCAAGACTATGTTTAGAATCACTTGAACTGCTTGGAATTGATCTATTAACTTGGCTGTCTTCATTTGGTCTGTTCACATCATTTGTTGGAGGGTTATTTACTTGCTGCTGAACATCCTCAGCTATTGTGGAAGTGAAGACATCTAAACCCAAACTATCTTCAGTTATTACTTGTGATGCCAACTCTGGATTGCTACCAAATGACATTTGCAAATTGGCTATGTGATCATCAGATGTAACCGACCATGACTTTCCTCTCATTCGTGCTCTTCTTCTTTCCATTGCTTCCACCATGTCGGGAGATGTAGACATTTCAATTTCACAAGGGGAGAAAGAAGGAAATGGAGACATTGTCAAGTCAGGGGACACATCCATGTCTGGTGTTGGGGGAACATCTAGATGCTCAGACAAGGGTGTTCCAAGCTGAGGCGTAGCTGGCTGCAATCGTACTTTAGCTTGAGTCACATGACTTTTATCAGCAAATGCAGCAGCACCTTCACACTCTTCCTCCGTTGAACTTGATCCCCTGTGATCGTAAGTCACAGCATAGGGTTCAAACAGGGAGAGAGGACGTGGAAGAGGCTTTGAGGTGGTTGTGTCAGCTCCAGGCAATGTGGCGCCCCGTGGCTCCCTCTTTTGTGGCACATCTTCCATCCCAGCACAACCATCAGCACTTCCTCTTGGAGACATCCTAGCTCTGTACTCATCATAATACTCATCTTCATCTTGGTTCTGTTCTCCTTGGTGATGTTCTCCCTCCCATTCCACAGGACTATTATCCACACTCCCCACTTTACTCACAAATTCAGCAAAGTCCCCCTCCTTGCTTTGGGTATCCTCCTCTATTTCAGTTCTATTACTCACTTCAGGACTCCCCTGTGAATTCTGATTGGTCGGTTCTATGTTATTTTCCTGGGACAAACCACTTTGATCCGTAGGGGGTGGGTATGGACTACCTCCCAAATCAAGACGTGGTTTTCTGAAGACTCCACGAGGTGGTTTCAAAACGTTCTCTTCTACAGTGCGATTTGAAATCGGCACATTAATTAAGGCACTTGCAAAATAAACATCGTTTCCATGCTTTTTAGCATTAAATTGTTCACATTTTTTTCTGTCAATTGTTCTACATCTATACTGTCTGAATTTTGTAATAAGAAAATAGTGGATTTTACACTTTGCACACACGGTAGATCATAATAACTCTCACAAGAGTTGTTAAATATACACAACGGGGGTAGCACATGATTGGAACTATCTAAAGGGTTGCATTGTGGGACGGTTGTTAGGCAAGCTGTTCTGGGCAATGTTATCACTCCCGCAGGAGTAGTTTGAAAGGCAGATGGAGTATTAGTAGTGACATATGAGTGATGCTCCACGTCTGTGAGTAAAGAGAGAAAAATGACAAGCAGGGAAAAAATCAGGTTATTATTAATGAGAGTTTACAAAAACAAAAATGGGGGGGAAACCAAGGATTTGTGTGTGAATGAGGAATTCACTTCAAACTTCAACAACCTAGTGACCTGGTGGCCAGTTCAATGATTGAAAAACCTACTTTGTGTGTATAAGGAACCTTAATCCCACTGGGTGATTGGGTATTCTTAAGGGTTACAACATTAGCACATCTTGCTATATATAATTTGAAGCTAAATTTTCTTTACAATGAACAATTTACAGAATTATATGCATCTTAAAGGACATCTTTTGCAAATAAATCACAAAATTGTTTCTTTTTATTTTGTTATCAGTTTGATAACTGTTCAGTAATATTTAGAAAATGCACAAACCTGAAAGCATTCCTGATTTTGGAGTTAGGGTCAAAACTTTATATTCAGCAGGCTTAAATGTTCTACTAAGATTATTTACTTACTTTACCAAATTTGGCTTAAGAAATAACAGGTGGCTTGGTCTCATGCAACCAACTAAGCAAAAAAGTATCCATGTCCCAACTTTTTGTACATTTTACCAAAAATTGGGCAAAAAAATAGTACATTCAAAACTTTTTTTGGTGGAATTTTTGGATAGGAAATCACCCAGTTTTTGCGTAAAGTGGATGCCTCTAGGAAAATTGGCACAAATGAACCAAAGATTTAAACCAAGGTGCGTGTTGTACACAAGTACAAGAAAAAAAAAACACCAAATCTTGACTGACTGACCATTGTCTTTGTTTTGTTTTGATTGCTTGTTTTGTTTTTATGTTGTTAGTGTTTTTTTTTAGAGGCCAAGTACTAAAAAGCAAACATTAATGAATATATCAGTTACAAAAAATTAGGGTATTTAAAAAAAAGGCAAAGCTTTAGCAAAATGGTTCTAACATGTCATAAACCCATAATAACACCCAAATAACCTGATGGGGTCAAAGTCAACTAAAAAAACCTTTGTGTGTTATCTACTGAACTGTGCCTTTAATATGATGGTGATAATGTGGTAAAACCAGGCTTAGTGGAACCATGTTCATTCTATACCGAATCTGATCAGCCATCAATTTTCAACCAAAATTTTCTCGGGTAAAACGATTTTTGCATATCAATGCATCAAACATCAAGCTCTTACACAGGAAGTTAGATGCATGCTGATCTTCAATTTATAACATGATATATCATTCCCCCAGTGGAGGTTGATAGGTATGGTGCAGAGATGTCAAAATCCACCATTCATTCCAAATTGGTGAGTTAGTGTGGTGTTAGACCATGCTATGCTACTTAAGATGCAAAAGAAGTCCATGCAATCTACATTAACTTGCCAATTCTTTGGTTATATACAATGTCAATACTATCTCAAAAAGCTAAAACTTGAACACACTTCAAGTATTACTGTTAGTAATGCACCTTAGGTTTGATGCAGATATCACATTTTGATCAAAAACTAAACAGGACATCTACAATCACGTCCTCATTACAAGGTTTACGATCCGAGGTAAGCATAGATATCACCCCAGCCATGGTTTGCTTTTCCCAATTCATAGCTGTCATTATATCACACCTTTCATCAATTTGGGGGTACACAACATAAATGGTACATTTTGGACACAATATCTGCACACATACGAGACAACCCCCACTCTAGGTGATTTGATTACTAATTAGGTGCTGTGATTCATGGGAGTACGCGCATCTTGGGAGCCAAAATCCCAGCATTAGACTGGTAGTAAGTATTGACAAGACTCAGATCCAGACACAACTTAGATCTCTCCTGTGTTATAACACTCTTTCACTAATCCCACAATGGGCACTGTCCAAAAGGTCATAGCTTTAGAATTTTGTACAGTTGGCATTAATTCAAAACAAACAACAAGTCATGCATGTCACTGAGGTTTATATTACCCATCTAGATGGTGCATTTGGGAGACAGGAAGAAAGTATATACTCAACCTCAATGGTCAAACATTTTAAAATCCAAGGAGTTCTTGAGAGGTACGAGAGAAAAATAAAATACAAGAATATGAGAAAATGACGGCCACATCTTATAGAGTGCGGGGTTGAGATTCGTTTCTTACTTTACTGTACCTTTGTTGTAATGAGAGCATTGCCATACAGCAGCCTCTAGCAAAATACTGCATCGCACTACTGTAAAAATTTTAATTTATGTTAAACCGGACTTACAGGAGTTGCAGCAGAGTGATTCAATATATTGCAATACAACTCACTGTGTAACGAGGTATGAGTTGAGGCATGAGGCCAGGATTGAGGCTTGCCAAGAATTTCACTATGAAGGGAAATTACCCTTTTTATGACTTGCCAAGCTCTATTCTGTAACATCACAAAAACTACATATTAATAGTATAGCCCTTATTTCATAACTTGGTATACGAGATGAGTTTACTACAGCCATGCCCCAGCATAGGAACAATAACGGTACATTTCAAAGGTATGAATTTTGGTATGATATCTCATTATATATGTTCTCAGGTGCTGTGTTTGGTGTGAATGTGGATCTATAGCCACTTAATTACAAAAGTAATCCTATAAATTAAAAATTCTATTTATTTTATTATTTTTCTTAGACATTTTGAACCATCCACTTATGGAGTATGGAAAGCCCCAAAATTAAGACTCCTTATTTTTGCTTTGCATAACGTCATGAACTTAATCAAGACATTCATTTCAAATAAGGGGGACAAAGTGAATTCTTGAACTTGAATTTTTGAGTAAGTAATTTGAAAGCAGATTTTTCCTATCATGACCAGTTGCCTATACAATCACCTATGCAATACTGCGGAACCATGTAAAAATATCCCGATAAAAATTTGAGTTTTTAATCAGAGAATGTGGTCTGTTTTAGTTCAGGAAATAAAGATACCACCTTTAATTCTACTCCTTTTCCCTTTGTAACCCAATTTTTGCGTCAAACAACAGGCATTTTGTAATAAAATGACCACAGTTGTTTTATTCAGCAGGGAGCAAATTTGCCAATGTATGTAAATGACAATCTTGTACAAACCTTGGAAACAGGTGTGAGCTTGATTGAAAAACTAATTTTGTTAATGCATACAAAAGCGATTCTATCCCACGTTTTATTTGCTACTAAAACGCCTGCATTTCGCTTATTACTTGTATGGTGCTCTTCTATTTATTGTGGGGGGCAATTAATTTCCAATAGTCATTTTTACAAAGTAATTAAAGTTCAAATCAAAGGGAAAGTTATTTTGCATCAAAAAGGCTTGCAAAAAATTCATTTAAACCATCTTATCCCGAAATTCCTGGACAAACAAGCGAATTTGATTTTAAATATTGGTAGAAAGGTGAATCACGATAAGAACTTGAAGAATGGATCAAACTTCACTGGGTTTTCAGAAAATGTCCATACAGCAACCCCCACCCCTGGGGAAGGCCAATTGGATTGAGTACATGCCTCCATTTTGGTATTGAATTCATTTGTAATAGCCATGACAAGTCATGATTCATTGATGAATGTCACATGTACTTATATGACAATCATGCATTGATCATGCGCTGAACACAGCCAATTCCACAACCTGAAAGCATAACCTAGATTTTTGGAGTTAGGGTCAAACTTATATTCAGACAGGCTTAAATGTTCATACTAATATTAATTTACTTTACTTACCAAATTTGGCTTAGAAAATAACAGGCAGGTGGCTTTTCTCATTGCAACGCAACTAGCAAAAAGTAACCATGCATCCCAACTTTTATTTGTACATTTTACACAAAAATTGGGCAAAAAAATATTAGATTCTTAACTTTTTTTTGTGGTGAATTTTTGGAATGGACAATTAACACAAATTTTTTGGTAAAAAGTTGATGCCTCCAGGAAATTGTGTAACCTCTAACATGACCCAAGGCTCCAACAATGGCTAATTAACCAATTGTCTTTGTTTTTGGTATTGGTTATTTTTTTTTTTGTCGTAGTTTTTTTTTTAATTAAAAAGAAAACATAATAAACACATTAAAACAACATTGTGTATTTAAAAAAAAGCAAGGCCTTTGCAAAAAATGGTATCTAAAATATCATAAACCCTAGATAACCACCCAATACCCTGATGGGTACCTATTGGGTGTGCATCTACTGAACTGTGCCTTTAATATGATGGTGATAATGTGGTAAAACACAGGCTTAGTGGAACCATGTTCATATCTATACCGAATCTGATCAGCCATCAATTTTCAACCAAAATTTTTCTACAGGTAACACAATTCTTTCTTTGCATATCAATGCATCAAACATCAAGCTCTTACACGGAAGTTAGATGCATGCTGATCTTCAATTCATAACATGATATATCTTCCCTCCAGTGGAGGTTATAGGTATGGGCAGAAGATGTCAAAATCCACCATTACATTCCAATTGGTGAAGTTTAGTGTGGTGTTAGAACCATGCTATGCATACTTAAGATGCAAAGAAGTACATGCAATCTACATTAACTTGCCAATTCTTATAGGTTATATCAATGTCAATAACTAATCTCAAAAAGCTAAAACTTGAACACACTTCAAGTATTACTGTTGTAACTGCCACCTTAAGGTTTGCTGCAGATATCACATTTTGGATCAAACACACAGGACTCTACAACACGTCCTCATACAAGGTTTTATGACCGAGGTAAGCATAGATTCACCCCAGCCTGTTTGCTTTTCTTCACAATTCATAGGCTGTCGATTAATCACACACAACCTTTCATCAATTTTGAGGGGTACCGAACCTAAAAATGTACCTTTTGGACACAATATCTTTCACACATACTAACAACCCCACTTCTATGGGATTTGATTACTACTTAGGTGCTGTGATGGGTCATAGGAGTCAGCTGTCATCTTTGGGAGCCAAAATCCTCAGCATTAGACTGGTAGGAAGTATTGAACCATAAGACTCAAGTCCTTACACAAAACGTACTGTCCCTTGTGCGTATACACTCTTTACACTATATCCCACAATGCACGTTCTGATGGTGCTCAGCTTCAAGATTTTTACAGTATTTGATAAATCATGATCACACAACAACCAAGTTCCATGCTGTCACAAGTTTATATTATCCATCCCTAGAATGGTGCATTTTTGGTTGACAGAAAAAGTAAAACAAAAATAAACTAAGACATATCCACCTATTATTTAAGACTTTGGAAATCAATGACAAAATCCAAAGAGTTCTTTTGTGAGATGCATGAATACAAGAATATGATGAAAAGTTGGCCGTATCTCATATAGTGCAATGGTGTTGAGGTTCCATCAACACTTCACCATTTGGTGTGGTAAGCAATGGCATTGCCTGAATTGCAGCTCTAACTAAATACCTTGCATCACAGTACATTTACTGGATTTAATCGTTAATTGCGGCAGGAAGCAATCAATATATCGGCAACGCAACTCGGGCAAGCAAAGTCTGACTGGAACCTTTAGCATTGTGGTCAGGATGCGGGCTTGCCAAGACCTTCCTGGTCTACAAAAGGGAAAGCTTCTATTCTGTACATCACACACTTACAATATTAAAAGTATTAGCCCTATACTTTCATAACTTGGTTATGAGTATGAGTTTTATTACAGCGTGTCAATAAACTCACAGGCAGCCCAAGCATGGACACTATTGTACATTTACCAATACAATTTTGGGTACATCTCATTATTATATTGATTCTCAGGTTTTGCTCAGTGGTTTGGTTGTATATGAGAACCTTACCACTTATTGCAAAAGTAACTCCTACTAGACATTTTAGCAGTCAGTATAAAAGGAAGAATTTTTTTATCTACCCACCTTAAGGACAGTCCAAAATTAAGACTCCTTACCTTGGCTTTGCATAAGTTGAAGCTCTTAAGTAAGATTATTTAAATAAGACATAAGGAAGTCTGACAAACTTCATTTTTGAGACAGTAAATTTTGAATGTGATTTTCCCCCTAATCAATTCACCTATCATGACCATTGTTCATAAGATACTGCTCACTACTAAGAATAATCTGTGGTGAACATAAAAAAAATCATACAGAATATGCTATGTTTTAGTTAAGCAATAAAGATCTCCACCTCTTCAATATTCTAATTTTTTATCCCTTTTAAACCATTTTTTCCTGTTCAACAAGGCTTGATTTTAATACAATGACGCACAGTATGTTTTATTCAAGCCAGGGAGCAAATTTGCACTGTGTAAACTGGCGATGCTGTACAACCATTGGTAAACAATTGCAATAGATTGAAAAACATAATTTTTTGCCATTTTGTTTTTATTGAAGGCAACAAAATGCTATTCTCCCCCACGTGGTTTGTATATATTTTCCTTGTCCTATCCAAATCAATCTGCAGTTTCATATTATGCACATTGTAGGTTGCTTCTCGCCTTTTTTTCATTGTGGCAATTAAAATTCCAATAGCTTTAAACAACCCGTACTCAATTGTTGTCACAAAAGTAATCGCTCATGCATTTTCTTAAAAGTTAAATTAAAACTGCTCCAAATCACATGGAAAATTATTTTTGCAGCAAAAGCGTAAAACTTCATTTAAACCTATTTTAATCCTACATCTTGATTTGAAATATTTATGTATACAAGGTGAATCACGGTGAAGATTTGGAAGAAGGATTCAAACGCACATGGGATTATTCCACCAAAAATTTCCATACTGCCCCTCACACCCTGGGGAAGGCCCACATTGGAATTGAGTACCTAGCCTCCCATTTGGGGGTTAGAATAGCCATGATCAAGTCACGTCCAATGCATGAATGTCACATTACTTACAGTGCATGTGACAACATGCATTGATCATGAACAATTCCATGCTATTCTAAATGGAATTCATACCTCCATATGATAAGCATATTTCTCTATTCAAGTTATGACTTCCTTCCGGGGGGGCGTATTATATATGGTAATTTGACAATGGAATAGCCATTAATCCACTTCCATACCTTTTGGTTACCGTCATTGTTCCAATGGCTTAAGATCTACAGGATTGGTGCCATGCTACTTTCAATTCACACTTGTTTAAATTTGTTTTGGTATTAAAATTTTTTAGCTGTTTTGCTTCTTGTCAACTTATTTCTATCACATAAATTTAATGAAAGTAAGGCAGATTCAAGCGAGAGTATTATTTGCTTTTTTTTTCAATTTAAAGGCATGGCTTTATAAAAACCTTTTATGAACAGTTTGGTAAAAATCTAAATTATGTATATAAAATGACTACAGGTTCCTGGGAATTGGTAGTGAGTGGAATTGCCTACAATACTATTATTGGTGGAATAAGTTAGATCCAAAATAATTAAATAGATCAATTGATAAAAGACAAAATTCAAGTATAAAATCCCTGATAGTCTGAATAAAATATTTGTGTCTGATATTGCAGTGACCATCTTAATGAATCTCGTAATAATTTTGTACTGTTCAGTATACAACCCTACATGTTTACCATTCATTAAAACCCCAGACTATTGCTATAAAATAACACCTGGAATTGTTCATCACTTTTTTAAAACTTAACCCCTTCCCACCTCGATCTTGCAATCCGTGCTTGGTACTAATTACACCCTTCCTGTTTTTACATCACTACAAAAGTCTACTATTTCAACCTACAATATCAGAGTCAATTGCCATACATTCATAGCATGATTGAAATAAGTTTGGTAGGTATTTTTGGGGGAGCAACTTGGTTTTCTAACTTCAATTATTTTAGCAATAACACATGATTTTAAATGATTGAACCTTATTCAAAATGGACTTGGGCCCTGCTAACATGAGCGATCAGTGTCACCAAACCCTCCATCATTGTCACCAAATTCATAACATTTTCATTAATTTATGTGAGAGGAAAGGGTGGGTGTTGGGTTATGTTGATTCAGTGGCATAACCAAGCTTTAATTTCAGGGGGGGTCAAGGGGGTGCAACATGTATTTCAGGGGGGCAGCATAATAATTAAAATGGTGTTATATAGTATATGGGCCTATGTAAAGCACAATTTTTTCAGGGGTGGCCAGATTCCCCTCACAGGGGAAGCTGCCCCCCCCCGAGCGGGCCCGCCTCTAGGTTCGCAGCTGTGTGGATTGGAAACACTATCAAAACTTTTTGGAAATGTTTTCTCAATATCATTATCACAATACCCAATATAATGCCAAAATTTGCCACTTAATAGAGCAGATATGTGCAAGAATTGTGCACTTGGTGATAAAAGCATGAAATTTGGCACACGTTTTGGGCATGTTCTCTAAGAAAGGATTATTTGGCTTAGGGGCAATCGCACGAGTTTTCATGTGTAACAAAAATGGCGGCATCATTTCCAAAATGGCTGCCATTTTTCTTGTATTTTTAAAGTTCTTTTATGGACTAATGTGTTTTCATATGTTTGTTTGGGCTACCAACATTATTTTGTATCCCAGATCTCAATGCCTAAAAATATAAATTTATTTATTATTCACTATTCTGTAACAAGAAATGGTGGCCTTTTCCAAAAAAGTTAAACATTCTTTTTTTTTTTTTTCCAAAATGGCTACAAATTCCCTATTTTAATTTAATAATACCATTATCATTCCATCGACTGAATATGCATTTTTTTTTTTTTCCTACCAAAGCATATTTTTTATCATGCAGCAATGCAAAAAATAAAACCTGTAATGGCCATGTTACTAGCCGACATGTTATTTACACAGCAATGCATACAAACTGTAAAATAGGCAATCAATACAGGTGCGACATTAAAAATAGTCACCAATTGCTTTGTTTAATAAAATCTTTGCTTTGGACATGAATGAATACCTCAAAACAATTTAAGATTGCTTATTTGTTTGTTGTGCTTGATAACAATAGATTGAGAGGAGCTTTTATGTTAGGGTATGGTCTAATGCTCTAGCATACACTATTGGCACAGTACAGGTAGAAACGTTAAAGGGCTGCCACACATGACAACAATGGCAGGCGCAATTTTTCTCTTACCAGTGTTGGTACAATAAATCTAGGCACCGAGTCCATTGTTGTGTGTCGATCTTATCCATATATTATTATTAATTATTTGCAATTTATGGTTTATGATTGCCGGAAATGTATTGCTAATGCCAACAGCATGACTATTTTGTTGTAAAGCACCAATGATGGATATTGCACGCTGATTTGCTGTAACCATAGCCCCAAAGTAATCATATTTCTCAATAAGAGAGTTACCAACATCTGCCTACTTCAGGTGCATGCACAGTTTTTGGTGTAATCAATCATGGGGCTTCCTAGTGTTGCAAAAGGGGGAGTCACATATCAGGCCGTGTTAATGTGGAACTCATTTAAGATTCGCCAAACAGAGAGCAATCTTCTAACTTTGGCCGTAAAGTCTACAGCAAACCACTAATATAGTCAAAACTCATGAACCTCAGGTAACTTAATAAAATTGACAATTACCTTTTCAAAGGTTCTTTTCTTTCTGTCATTGCTTCATTAACAATATCCTTTTGTGCAGTAGTTCATATTATAATATAAAAATAAGATAATCTTGATATAGTGCCTAATGTCGAGTGCACAATCAGACCAGTCACAGAGTTAAAAGAAGGAATAATATCATCAATTTATCAAACGCAAATACAACTTCAATAGATAAACTAAATGTTACACAACTATGATAACATCATACCAACTATTATAATGAATTTATTTAGTAGACTTTCGAACATATACTGTTACATCATTTGACCAATAGATAAAGAGAAAGACAACCCGTTGTTCCTTCCAAGAACATCCGGGGATACTCTGAATCTCAGCGTGAGGATTGTGTGTATGTACCTACACATTTCCTTGGATTCAGATGCCTCAACCCTACCTATCTGGGTGAGAACACTATCCTAGACAGCCAAGTGGGAGAGATAAATAATAAGAAAACAACGCAAAAAAGTTCACATATCATATAATAAATGAAGCGCTTTTTAATTTGGAGCCAAATGCGATTGGTAGATATGTTCTTATAATGGATTTTAAAAGGACAACACGCAGGTGCATTTTGAACGCACTGAACCTTGGTCACTTCTCTTCTGGGAGACCATAGGAGGCAGAGTTGTCAGATCCAGCCTTGATCACAAAGGTCATGACCACTCACAATGGTGGCAGGGTTTATCACAATCAAGGTCCTGGTCAAAATTACCCAAATTTCCTTATCCATTCCAGGCAGCCTTGCATAGTTTGTTAACATGATGTTTCTTTCTTAAGTGTGATGATTCGAAGAGGCACCAAAGGTTTTCTGTGCTTCCGCTTGCGGATGACAAAGCTGAATTGCCAAAGAGTCGATGGCTGCGATTACTAGTCGAAATCTGTAAAGAATGAACGAAAGCACAACATTCTCAGGGGGTCAGTCTTGTAATAAAATATCAGCTTGTTGGATTTACCCCAGGATCTGTTGTCTGCAATTCATGTTCAATATACATTTATTTCCTGCATCACAACACCATGGTGGAAAGACAGATAGAGCTGTTATTGGTGTAAACGACAGATTGAACACCATGGCAGTAATGATATCCTGTTGTGGGGGCAGAGCAAAAGTTAAGTCAATACAATCCAGTAACAGACCCGTGGAACTCCACAATCTACCTCCACAGGATCCTGATGAAGCAATTTTGAATCGATCAAAGATTGAGTTCGGTCTCTAGGTAAAAAAAAAGAACCAACTTAATGTTTTTTTTTGCAGTATTTTTATACTTCAGGCGGGTTAAGAGCTTGTTCAAAGGCAATATTTTCAAAAGTATCACTGAGTCTAGTAACACTTACATGACTATACAGCCTCTTATTAGTTTTGTCCCACGAGCAATCAAGATGGCATAATCGCTGAGATAAAGTCTACAACTGATTTACTAATCTTCACTTTACCAAGAAATGTATATAGTGACGATACTTTTGAGAGGATGGTGGTGGTGTCCGAGCTTGGATTCTTCAGCTGCGGGATCACAGATCGTCATGTGAGTGCAACAAGTCGTATCTACTTTTTCGTGATTTTACAGGAGAAGCATTTTCTTTTTCATTCTTGACTTTCAAATGAAAATAATTCTTACACACTGTAAAAAGTATTTTTAAAAAAAATCTTCTATTTATATATTTCCAGTAAGAGTCGACTAATTAAGTGGCGTAACTACACACATGATTTCTCGTGTCGTGCAACAAAGTCGTATCAACCAGTTACGACTTTGTTGTCACTCAGAAAACAATTTCATTATTGTAGTGCACAAATAGTATCTACAACACCTAATTAGGTCTAATTAGCCTAATAACCCTGCACACAAATTGAGCCTTTACATGTAACTTGAAATCTAGTTAAATGAATGCGTATCCATTTACGTTTGTAAATTTAATTAAGTACGGAGCGTAATATTGAGTGGAACATGGTGGTAACTACATTTTGTGATATGTTTTTTTATGGTTTTTTGTGCCAAAATTGGCATAATTAACATAAATTTGGTAAAAAATGAAATTGCTCTTTTCTTACAAAATAGGAGATTTTTTTACTTATACACAACCTTTTTTTAAAACACATCGCCTTACCAAAGAAATAAAATGATCGTATCTACATACTATTATTCACTGTGTTGGTGCAACAAAGTCGTGAACTTGTTGCACTCAAGAGAACAATTCAATTTCGATTGCACAAAGTCGGATCTCTACACCCAAATAGGCCTATTTAGCTTAAATAAATCTGCAATAAATTCGAGACTGTCACCTGAAATGTATACCCCCATCAAATTAAGCCATCAAGGATCACTATTTTTTCATATTATATAAATAAAACTCAATTCTGCCAAAATGTCATTTACGACTTTGGTGTAGTCCAACATTACGAGATGAAATGCATGCTATTGAGAGCTTGAGAAATACACATCGATTCCGCGCAGGGAAAAGTTTTTAACTGGTAAAAGAATCATCTAGACAATAGTTTTAAGAGACTGGGGGCACGGGCGTATAGTTATCGTGTAGACTTTACGCAGCTTCTATTGGATCCTTGTTGTAGATTCTGCAAAAAACTGTTAGCAAGATCTTTTGGACATTTTATTGTTACAGTAGTGTATGTTTAACTCTAGAAGTTAAATTGCTGACTACATGGAAAGGGTCACATTGGTTACGGTAAGTAAATCTGGTTGTACGATACTCCCGTCTTGGTCTTTAGCAAGAAGAGAGTTGTATTCAAAACACTAGATCCTTTTCTTGTAAGCTTCCATTGCAATCTGTGAGCCCAGTCTGTGAACTCTGCGCTCCAGCCACAAGCGAGGGTGTTCCTTCTTCCCAATCTCAAAGGCATCTGAATACCAAGGAGCATGAGTATGTGAGAACTAGAGTTTGTCTTACGAGTGGATCATGTTCGTCAAGGCCCCGTCTTAGATAAGGTTATTGTTATATTCATTAACAACCATAGAATTGGCATTAGCCTCTAAGGTACACAGAAGCACATAATATCAGAGCAGAATCTGTTGGATGTTGTCAAAGCCAATTCAAGTCCTGCAATACTGGTGCACTGATGTTGCTGTCAAGCATTTTCCCTGTCTCTGCATCCCTCCTTGCAACCACCAACTGGAAGTTTTGTTTTGGCATACTTTTTCGAACTTCGAAAGGGTCTTGGCCAGAAGATTGACCAATCCTCTTTTCCTTTGTAGTCCATCCTCATATACTCACTTGAGGACATGGACGCTCAGGAGATTCACTCTCATTTGAGCCCAACAGTAACCGGCTTGATAGGTGAGTGCTGCCTTCATTGGAGGGAGAGCACATGATTATACATCAAGACCAACAAAGACGCTCTAGTTTTATTTTTTTGTCCAGCAATGGAACTAGTAAACTTCTCTAATGGCATATGCTGGCAATGTAAAATAGCTTAAGACTGGTTTGTGATCCACGTTGGATCACATGGATCAACATTCAGTTTGAAAGAAAAAACATGCCTTTTTAATGAAGTCTGGGCAACCACTTTGGTATGGTTTGCTTAGTTTGAGTTTTATTGTGGGGTATTACAAAATACCTCTTCATTCAACTAAAAAATAACTGATGACAAACCTCTGTGATATCAGAATAACCTAATATTGTCTTTCTAATTAAAAACCTATTCTTAAGGCACACGCCTGTGTGAAGACTTGTGACATCTATAACTAAAGGTACAGTTTACAACAGACCGTAGGTAATTAAATGGTCGGCCATCTTGGAAATGGCCACCACTGTTGTCATGCAACTAATTTTGAACAGCTCAATCAAAACACTTGTTTTCACTTTATTGATTGTATAAAAAAGATGTTAATCTAATTTCACTGCAAAATTGTAAAATAGCGTTAATGGCGGACCAATTTGAAAATGTCCGGCCTTACGCGCAATGGGATAAACCTGTCAATGGCATTGTTGATCGAGAAGTCTTTTTAAAACATCCAATGTGAATCAAATCCCATGTGCTTGAATGCCCTAAAAGCACTGTATTTATCGACCCAATCTCAAATCTGAGGAATAACTAGCAAAATGGCAGCCATTTTTTATCAGAGACAACATTGTCATCCCCTATAGCTAAAAGTCCTTCTTATGACACATTCCCTAGATATTGCCAAATTTCATGCTTTTATACCAAGTGTCACAATTCCCCAAAAATATTGGCACATATCTACTCTACTAAATGAAATGTGTGCGATCCACTGAGCTTTGACTTTGGAGATGAGCTTTGAGCTCAATTTGATGCTTTAAAAAAAATTACCCCATTTCACTAACATTCATAATATTCAAACATGTACATGTCGGGTATTACCGGTTCTTTCTAATTCTACGACTTGCTTTGGGAATTATGACATAATATTAAATAATTAATGAAAGTAATAAAATTCCCCCACTTTTTTTTAAAAAATCTTAGTCGGCCTTTAAATTAACTGTATATAACTGTAAAAAGGGACAAAAAAAGTCAAGTCTATTGTTAAAAAATAAGAAATTTTTTTTAAAACAAAGACAAAATTATGAAATAAAACATCTCACAGCAGAAAAAAGAAATCCAATTCAGGATATCTGTAAATGAAAATTTGTGATACAGTACATTCCAAGTAATTAAATCCTAGAATTCTAGAATTCTCTACATAATCTAGGGTACATTTTGGTGATCTCAAGTGAGTTGGGCTGTCATCGGAGTTCGATGTGGGTGCGCATTAATTGCCTCCGATCTCTCGTTTTAATGGCTCGATGGTACGCCTACCAAATTGCCTGTCAATTACAATAACACATTAAATTTGTCAATTCAATTGTGTGATTCAGCATGTAAGCAACAAATTAATTAAATTCCTGCATATTTGTACACAAAAATTGCTTTTGTATTTTAACTATAAATATTTGCCAAGTAAAAATCTTTAACTAGCACATGCTTAATGCTGGATATTTTGAGAAATTTCTCCACATGAAATATGTATAGGGAAAGGGTACAGTAAAACATGGAAAGAAAACAAAATTTAATTTGAGCAATCTTCACTCTTTCATTTGGAAAAGCTGAATTGGTTTGAACTGTGCCAATTTATGTAATGTGGTTCAAATCAACCTTTCATGACTCATCGCACAACTGAAGCATCTTGACAAAAAATTAATTTTCACAAAAATCAAGGAAATTTTACAATTTCTGAGACAGTTCTGGTCCTATAGAAATTACTTGCTAAAAGCTAAAATATCACATATATTTTTTGTCATTAACTAAGGAAAATAAGCTATCAGGAAGTCATTTGATTCACAATTTCCGACAAAAAATTGGGTTTTGATGGACTATGCTAAGCTTTATTTAAAACTTCTTTAACCTTTTAACATGAAAATACCCCTTTACAACAAAAACATTTTTTTAACTCAGCCGGCCATTGAAGACATAAAATTTACATGTTGTTTGTTAATTTTTTAACAGGTAACTTCAGAGGCCCACAAAAATTCTGATGCATTTCATTTAAAGTGTAGTTGTTTTTTAAAACAACACAATTTATACAAATCAAACATGTGCCAAAAATTACAAGCACTTCTTAAATATCATGTCACTCAGTAGAAAGCAGAATGTTAACATAAAAATTAATAAACGATTAAGAAACAAAATTGTGGTGAAATCTTCTTCATGACTGTGTATTAGGTTAGAGTGCTGCCGGCCAAGATAGACACCGGCCACACCAAAAATGGTACCAAAGTGATCGCAACAGATTGACACACACTATACTTAGGATATGCAATGCTGATGATATATGGTGTGGATTAGAAACACAAAAAAAATAACATTGGAAAATACTTTTTGTTCATCAGCAGTTTCTTTCATATATTTTTCGGAAAGAGTTCCATATGGAATCATTTAAACTTCTACAGGAAACAAATTTTTTTTATGTATGGCCTTACACTAACCAATACCCTAACCTTGGCCAAAATTAAAACAATAATTTGTACATGTATTGAACTTTGAAGGGGGTACATATGGAACTCTTGCCTTTTCTTATCATTTTTGCTCTTCATCTTCTATTTGACCTCAGTGTGGACAAGGTGAGCTGTTCCGATCGTATTTGGAACCCGGATTGACCAGAAGTAATATCAATTTTGCGATCAGATTGTTTCATTGTCGTCCGAAAATGGAGCCCTCCATTCCATTTCAGTCAGAAAGATATAAACAAAAAAAATTAGGTAGATAAAGGTATCCTCATCTTTTCAACGGCGTTTGGGCAATGATTTCTCAGTTGTTTGTAATATACTGTTGAAGTTTCTCAACTTCTCCCACATGGCAAATCTTTTTGGCATAAGCTGCTACAAATTACCCACACCTGGGTGGTGATGAAGAAAAGTGAGAAAGTGTCCTCCCTAAAGCACGACACAAAAGCTCTGATGGGAATGAAACTCACAACTCTATGATTTAAAGGGGCATTTGTGATCCACAACCTAGTTCCCCCAACCTACCTAAAAAAAGATGAGATTGAATATCACCCGGCTCTGAACCTAGCCGTAGAGGAATCCATGTGTACCTATTTTACGATAGAAAGTTCGGTCGTATCTGTACGAAATTCGCAATTTTGTATTTTCTGTCGTGAAACGGACAGAAATTACAGCACAGTGGCCTATGAGACCGTGGAAACCAAGCAATGGCTATAACACAAACAGCGATCGGGATCACTCAAACTTTGGGAATAAGCTTTTCTCAAGGATATCTAGTGAACAATGAATAAAACAGAAGGTGCTGCAATCACGACATGCACCTTTATTAGATTTCAGTTGAATTTTCTAACTATGCCTTACAACACCAAGTGGAATGACGCTTCAAGTACACAAATGCAAGAGAATGTCAATATGGTTTATCTCAGTTTTCATTGTCACCCTGCATCACCGTCAATATCACAACTATGGTGAAGTATTTCAAAACCATGTCAACATTTCTTCAAGACTAAGTAAACCAAAAACATCATTAGTCACAGTAAAAGATATGTTTTAAGAAGGGTGGTGGCATTTGAACATCAGTGACCTGGAAACGACCTTCGAAAGATGCCACTCTACTCAAAATAGAGATTTAAAAGGATTAGCAGCGATTAAGGCGGGAGAATTGAAAAATGTGGAAAGCATTTTTAAATTATAAATCGGGGGTAAGTGTGTACAATTCCATATAACTGCTGTACATGTAGAAACCCAAACCAAAACACCAAACAGTGGAAAAAATGGAAGATATTCAGGAAATTTATCATCTGGTTCTCCACAAATAGACATACAGCGGCTGCGTCTCAAATTTAAATAAACAGGCTGATTGTGGTTTACACCAGTACAGAAGAAACAATTAATAAGGTTTGTGTTTGAGGTCATGGTTTACAATATCACGCTGAAAATCTGTGATATTCACCGGGAAGGGCTTTTTGATCTTGAGTTGGAATTTTGATACGCACGTATAGAAATTACGAGTAGGATGAAAGTCAAGCTTGTTTAATACACAGATTTAAGCAACACTGAGGTTATGATCGCATATCATGACAGTAACAAAAATTCAAATATGACTTTTGATGATTTTGTTCGATTGGTTCTGGATTAGCAAATCCGTGCTTATCCTTTAATTTGTTGAGAGTATCAAATAAAGTTTATATCTTAACTTTTAATGGGTTTGCTCGGTTGGTTTGGAGGAGTCTTTGCATGCCTATTTTAAGAAAACTAAAGAATTAATGCCGATATAAAATGCATTCCTACACACATACACTGACACACGCATATACACTGATACACACACTGACAAACGCTCACTGATGCAACACACCACACAGTGAAACCTTAAAAAAACAAAGTGGGCTAATTTGATTGTGGTTGTATTAACTAGAATTTCGCAGATCGGGATAAGATTCCTCCTTCCCGCTACCACTAGCAATGAAAGAGAGAGAAAACACCACAGTGCTACTTTGTAGCAGAATTTTAACAGTATTTGTTTTGGGAGATTTTCCACTTTTGAATAGTTTTGGATTTTTCAACAGCTAATCATGTAACTTACAGATCAAAATATTTTCCCAGGCTTTAAGTTTGCAGTTACACGAAAGTACAAAAAGTAAGTCCGCGATGCTTAGTTTGTGCCAATATGTTAAAAGCTGTGATTTTCATGGTTTATATCACAAACTGACATAGATCAAAAAAACCATCGACATCAACACACAAAAATGTACTTGTCATCTTGTCCTAATTTGGTATGTAAAGTTTTCAAACTAGCACAACCCTAATTTAACAGCAAGAAAATTTTCACAGCAAGCAATTTGGTGAATGGAAAGAAAGCCACCATTTGATGGTAAGAATATTTTTTACAAATTTCATTAAAAACACATCCATATTGGGATGCTTGTGGGGTAAACTGATTGGTACAATTTCTTTTGTTTTTTTCCTTTCTTTCTTTTTTCCCAATAGAAGCATTTTTGATATTTTCATATTCAAAATTGCTTGCAAACTTGAAGTTTTTTTAACATGAACCCCCTGAGCCTGTCTTTATACATCATTTTTGATTGTTAACTTAATCATATATAGATTTCAATGACCAATTGAAATGCAGCTCATCCAAATAATTTAAGCTTTAGAGGTCCTCTTTTCTGCCTACCTGCCTTTCATACAACATTTTTATTGGTCTAATTACCACCATAGCTCAATTCAATAACACTTGAAATGCAAGCTTCCAAATATTTGAAGGCATTTAGAGCCCCTTCAGCAGCCCTACCCACCATTCTTACCATGTTGGCTGATTGGTAATTTACATTAGTTCCTGTGAACAATCAGCATGTGTACTCCATTGGGCTGGTATTCTGAAAGGGAGTCTAACTTTAGAAACCGTTTTAAAAAAACCAGGTTGTCCTACAAGAAAATGGACTTTTTTCCTTCCAACTGCTCCTGAAAATACGCTGTAACGGTAAGAAATTCCTTGTGTATGGGCCGGAATGGCCCATCTATGAGGAAATTTTCTCACCTTGTTACTTTAACTTTCACAGTATTTTTGATAGGCAAAAAGGTCCACTCATGTAGGACTAACCCTGGTTTAAACACCCATGTCTAATTCTAATCCTTTTCAGAATACTAGCCATAGAGTTAATAATATTCAGGAAGTCACTTACGATCTATAGGAACTGAATCTGAGGATCCTAGAAAGTGCATTGCACTATTTCCGTTGCTTCCCTGCATGTTTTAGTAAGAATTCCAAATAGCTACTAGAATCTGATTGAAATAGATATTTTAGCTCTTACTATCGTTCCAGATAAATTGTGAAAATAATTTCTTTACATACAATATTTACAATAGACTTCACCACAATTGGTAACATGTGCTTATTATTATCTTTTTTTTTTTTTTGGACCTAACTGGAAATGTGAACAAAAAGTTGTACATCTCTTCTTAATCATTTTTTTAATTAAAATAAAAAACATGTGTCTTGTGACACATATTTCCTATACAAATTGCCCTAATAATGTAAACTCTTAGTTGGAGTCTAAGCTACAAAGTACAGAGAGAACTACACGATTATTGATTCAAAACAAATTTTATACGATTACTTTCAATTCCATATTTTTTTTTTTCTTTTATTTAATAAATCCTCCTCACACAGCAAAGTATTACTGAGTGAGGTGTATCGGCCCACCCCCGTTAGCAGGACAAAACCCGGATTAAAGGCTCTGGTTTACTAACTAACGCAACTAACGTAACCACTTACTACCTAACTAACTAAAGCTGGTCGCTTACTTACACAGCCTACATGTGTAATATTTCAAACCATGTAAAACATTCAATTTTTTCTCAGAAATTTACCTGAATGTCTGAGAACCATTCCATATAGGTCTTAATAGAAGATTTGGCTACTTCATTTTTTCAAAATTTCTACAAAACGCATTGAGAAAATTCTTTTTATTAAAAATTAGTGATGTATTTTTTTTAAAATTGAGAGCAAGTAATAAACATGCTTGTTTCATCATTCTTACATTAATTACATGATATCCTTACGTTACGCTGCAGTACTTGGCTCTGAGGTGGATTATACATGTCCGATGTCGGCTGTAACATGAAAAATAAACAG
Organism: Ophioderma brevispina; assembly: GCA_023653785.1. Lineage (NCBI taxonomy): Eukaryota > Metazoa > Echinodermata > Ophiuroidea > Amphilepidida > Ophiodermatidae > Ophioderma > Ophioderma brevispina. The sequence continues at coordinate 32,829 of JAMKCH010023285.1, forward strand.
ACATGTAGTGATACTCAATACAACCCTGCCATATGTGTAGTTGTATTGCTTAAGGAATTCTATTGCATAAATTAGTCTTTAACAAAATATTCAATATACCTGTCCAGAGTCATTTTAAATTGAGGGGTGGGTGTTTTTTTTCTATCCAAAGTGGGAAAAACTTACTTTATGATATGAAGTAATTATGTCTTTCCGAAGAAAAACAATAGGACTGTATCATATCAAAAATTGAATACCTGGCATGTGCTTTTAAATTCACACCAAAAGAACTGCTGAAGTGCCAACAAAGATTTGGATGTATTTTAACTAAACCAAACTCAAACTAAACATAGACTTCCCCCACTTCATGTCACCTATAAATTGTACAAAATCTGCACTTTTGTAACTGTTTAAAAAAAAGTAGAAAAGTGAACTGGAATAAATATGTATTTCATTGTGGCGACCTCTGCTAAGCCTACCACCACCTGTCTAGCATGTCAGCATCTAAGCACTACTATTGATTGGTTTCCTTTGGCAGGCAAGATCATGTTGAGCAATCAAGATCTGTAAAAATGGTGGTAATGGTTTTACACATAGATTCTAGAAACACTATTTTGATTGGTTACATACACAGAGGGCCTATCTCCATTTGTGTGCCTTAATGATCCGATCAGACAAGATTGTATCATAGGGGGTACTACCAGTGGGTCAATATTGTTTTATATGACATAAATTCCTTGTTTTAAAAAAAACTGTTTGTTACTGCATCCACAGCCCAATCTGGAAGGGGTGGAGATGTGTGAAATCAACAGTCACCATTTATCAAAATTGTCAGCTGGCAAAATTTAGCCATTCGTCGGACAAATGTGTTTGACTTTCAGCTAAAATCGTAATACTGTGAAAGGCTTAATTTGAATATATTAATAAAATTTTTATTTGAAGATATTATTTTGATTGCATTGCCCTTAACTGTAGCATTGTATAGGGACATGTATGGTACTACTTTAAAATGTATGGTTGTAGAAGTATATTAAAAAAAATTTATCCCCTTTGGAATTTCGACCTGACCGTTAAATTTTTTGGTTGTTACCTGGAGAATGCATCCTGAGCCAGAAACACTTTAAAATTGTGCTGGCAAATGGACGATTGTCCATAACACAATACCTGCCAACACATGAAAGAACCCGAAATCAGAATGCATGTGTCGCGAACACCTTCAATCAACGAACCCTTATGGTGGTGTCTTTAAACATTGAGATCCACTGTAAAAAGGCCTCAGTGGAGGTAACACGGGGCATAGTCTCCTGAAGTTTCTGGGTTTCTGGATCTTGTGTATTTTAAGGCTGCAGGAATGAGCTTCAGGAGCTCAAAAAATATTTCAAACAGGACTTTTCTTGCATTATTCAGATTTGTTTAAATTTTCATAAATAGGGATATCCCTATTTTTTTGCAATTTTGAAAGTTCAAAATAGGGATGATTCCTGAAAAACAGGGAAGGTTGGCAGGTAGGTAAACCACCCCCCACAAACCCTCCACCCCCCCACCCCCATGAAACTGACTGTGGATGCCCCAGCTTCAACCCTTAAGCACCAAACTAATATAATACAAATTATTCCACTTGCCATTGTTAAATCTATTAGGCTTTAGAATCTATCCTCTCCTTGCTTCCTTTGCAGCGGGCCATCTCTTTGTTTAAAATATGCAAAATTCTTGACATTATCAAATCTGTTAAGCCATGTCAAACCAGTTTGCCACTCCCCCCTTCTTTTTTGTGGCAGACCACCCACTCTTGTTTTGATGCAAAATTCCTGGACATGAAATTTTAAAAGTGATGCAAATTTACAAAAAACATGAAAGTCATGTAAATTTTTTAACTTCTGTCTTTGGTCTTTCCTTTTCATTTCCAACAAAGATCAGTCAATACTAACACAAAAAGGGAGTCTAGAAACATGGACAATGGTGCCGTCATTAAAAGGAATAGCAGGAAAATGGATTAACTGGAAAAAAAGTCGAATTAAAATTCACCTCCTTTTTCGTTTTTGTACAAACTCCAGAGGAGAAACTGCTTTTTTTTCCCTTGAGCTTTAATAATTTGCTAAAAGCCTTCACTTTTGCTGTTCAAGTTTTATAATAAGTCTGAAAAATTCTGTCTTGGCTTCATGCCACATTTGATTAACCTTTTGGAGAGTGTGCCAGATGTAATCCCAGTAATTGCAAGATTATTTTAAATTACAAAGATCAGTCTCGTTTCAAAAGGAAAACATAAGCTAAAGTGCAGATATGACATTTTTAGATGAAATCCCTTCAACTAAACCATAATTTGTGTACAATGCCTCAGCAACAAGAAATAATTGATGTAATTAAAGTTCCATGGCCCGAACTTCTAATCGCCAGCCCTCGTCCCCAGAAGCCCTAGATTTTACCGCCGGAAGTGGACATCATTTTGGGTATCAGAAGAGAAAGCTAAATCTATTTTTCTCTCATTGTACCCTCAGTTTAGGTTGTTTGGTTTGGAAGTTAAGAGCAAAAATGTACCCCCATTTTGGTTACCAATATTAATCTTCCATGAGTCTCTCCTGGGACTTACAAAATCACGTTTTTAGCTTCTTTGCTTGCGTCAAACGGATGAAATATCGGGGCGCAAAAACTTTGAGAGATGGGGTTTGTAGTGAAGGCAATCTATCAAGATGAAAACTTTCATATCCTTAAATCAGGCCATCCCCCTTTAAAGGGCCAGGTCTGAATCGCTAATCGCCTTATGTCCGCCCCATTCGAACTTTTTTACCCGGAGTGTCCAAAATTTTGTATCTGCAAGCAAGCATACTATTTTTTCTCATTACCCTGTGAAATCTTAAGGACTAAGGGTGTTGATTTGAAAAGTTATGAGCGAGAATGTAGACCATTTTGGTCGACCACTAGTAATTTTACATAGTACTCTGTGGGGCGTATAAAATCATGTTTAGGTTCTCACAGCAATTTGGCTCATCCCCCGTTAAGTCAACACTTAAGAGGTTTGAGATTTAATTCAAAAACAAAACTTGTCAAATAAAGAAATTAAATAAAACTCTTATCTAAATTTTTATAAACCAGATGAGTTGGTTTTTATTCTAAAAAACTAAAACTTAAACTCATTTATTTAAATTTTTCTAAAGAAATTGAAGCAACTTAATATTTCGTGATGAAAAATGAGCATTGAGTAAATATTTAGCAATCCAATGCAAAGGATTCTTATTTGGTTTAAATACATCCTTGGACTCAATTTGATCAAATTTGAAGCTTAATTAAAAAAAAGAAAGAAGTTGTCATCTTGGGGGAGCAAAGTTGTGGATCAACATACTTTTTTTTTCATTTGTTCTATACTCCCTGTTACAAAATTTAATCGCTTTACCTGAATCCAATGTGAAGTATGTTGTTAGTTTTTAGGGAAATACTACTCATAATATAATCAAGAAAAATAATCAGTATTATTCAGAAATAATCAGAAGGTAAAAAACTCCTTCTGCAATTTCTCATTTTAGCATTGTGTACAAATTTTATCGATTCAAAATATTGGTCAGCCAAATAAGGTATCCAGGGAAATTACATTTTTATAAAAACTAAGGTTGATTAATTTGAAGGGTTCTTTTGCAAATTATATCATATTGAGGGCTTTGAGTATGATAACAAGACATATATGGCATGAGCTTTTGGTCTCGTAGACAAAAATATTGTCACAAGTAAAGACGCGTACAACATTTTTTCTAGCGAGTGCAATATATTATTGTATCATACGAAAAAAAAAGACATTCAATTATTATATTCTTATTTAAAATGATCAGGTTGACTAAAGTCAGCATTGCGTTGACAGACACCAGTCAGTCAATAATGTCTTCCTCACTAAAATGCACCGGATGAGATACACTATTCAAAATAATATTGTATTACTTTTAATCGTATCGGGGACTTTTCTCTTAACTGTAACATCCAAAGATGTCTTTGCCCACTCGGAAGCCTGATCTTAAATAATATGCTATTTACCCAACTTCCTAGTCGTGGGTACTCCCCACTCGCTTTCCACAACCCCCATCTTATCATGTATATTTTTGTTTTTTTTTTCACACCGCTTGCTTAATCTGATAAATATTATCTTCACATTAACCAATCACTTATTTTTATCCCGCAAATATCAGGCTTCCGTGCATACCAACCATTCACAATTCATCCTTAATGAGTTTTGGCCTCTTTACATATGTCAGGGCGCGTACAATTATTTTCATTTACCGTACAAACTTTTTGGAATGACTAATAAATATAATGAAAAAAAGTTAATGTTTATCATCCGTGTCTATAAATCGCTTGTTGAGCTCTTTGCACGGGCTCAGTTGAATGCACATAACAACCTGTTATTCCTTGTTATCATTACAGGCATTTTTTAATAAAGCGATATCCATCACGTACATCCATACAACAACATTAACATAATCTACCTTATCATAACAGTGCTAATCAAATAGGCTTTTCTAAACAAAATAATAACCCAAATAACCCCAAATAACCAAAAAATAGTCCCCCTATTCGTCCCCCTTTTGTGGTTGGGGACTAAACTATGAGCACTTAGCCTCAAAAAGATCGCAGGGCAAAATAAAAAAAATATCCTGTCTATAAGCTGTCATGCACATTTCATTTTGTAGAACATGTTTCCTTGGAACAATTTGTTTTTGCTTTATTTTTTCTTTTAAAGCATAATAGTCAACATTTTTTCAAGAGTGGCCCCCAATTTTCTAATGTTGATTTTTGCAGTTGATTGGTATTGGTCTAATAAACTATACCTGCGAGCGACAATGCTCAAAATGCATATTTGTCTTAAAAGAGTGATTTTCAGGGACTGACTTTTAAAATAAGTGTTCTCGGTTAAAAGCTCTCCTTGTCTCCAGGGAGAGCTTGAGGGGAGGCTATTCATGGCTTCACCACTGATTTCCAGGGATAGAGCACGGAATCCCAAGGGGAGCTTTAAATCCTCTCCTACAAACTGCTAGGAGAGCCTGTGGGGACTATAGCTTCTCACGCTCCGTTAAATCGAGGTCCCTGGATTTTGTAATAAGAATCGTGGTCCGATTGTGACTAACGGCGGACTGGAAAAGCCAAATTTTGTCCGTCCGGATGAAATAAGTGCGCACCTCACAAAGGACCTCTAACTTTCCTAACGAACCGACAGAACAACTAATGGATGAGCGTAGACACTACGGGTGCGATTTTCCGGCTTTTTTCGATTGGAAGACGGTGCCCCACAGCCATTTGAATTATTATTGGCGAGCTCCGATAATTAATTATTACTAATTTACACAATCCCCTTATTTGCCACATGAAGAATTTTCGAGCTCGACCATTCACAGGTATAGTTTTTTAGCCATAACAACCAATGCAACTGTGGCAAAATCTCAAATATTTGAAAAAGTTGCCTCTGTTTTTTTTTAAAAAGCTATTATTGCTTTAAGTCTGTGAACTTCACTCTAATCAATTTGTTCAAAAATTAAAGGAAAAATACATAGAGTAGTAAAAGTATTTTATTTAAATTCAAAATGCCCGTGTCCCCCCGGAAACGCACATCTTGTATGTCGTCACGGTTGGAATGGGGACACCAAACATGTAACAGTTGCCCGGATGACCTAATTTTGATTTTTAATATGTGCACTGATATACCATATTATTTTCACTGAGTTTCAGTAAATAGGCAAACTTCAAAATAAACTCAGTATCATAATGACGAACATACAAATAAAGGTCCAAATGGGTGAGGGTTCACATAACTGCTGTTGAATTTCGTACACGACGTAAGCGTGAGACATATTTTGGGTTCAGGATTGCAGGTAATTCAACAAGAAACATGTCAATTCAGAATGAAAATGACCATGCCCGAGGAGTGGAAAAAAAGTTGGAAAATTTGACAAACCTTCATTCTTAGGTATGCATTTTTTAATAGCGAATTACCAACCACTCACTATCCCATAGATGGGAATAACCATCTTCCTCCATAGATCACAAATGAAAATAAAAGTAGGCTCAAACGATTGCCCTCAAGAAAGGCATTGTATGAGTAATAAATTAGGTTGTTTTACTTAATGTCTGCCATAGGCAAAGATTCATTAGGAGTAATCATTAGGTAGATAATTCCAGAGGAAATGTGCAGTATAACATGTTAATGACATTATTTTTCAAAAAGTGAGATGGACAAATGCAAATTGAGTATGTTCAGGGTTCTGCTTTGAGGTCAAGAGGTCAAAGTGTCTAGATTTAATGTATTCGACAGGACTTTTTTTAAAGGTGAACCATCTTAATCAATGATACTTCTTTTGTTAAATTCAATACCTATTTAGAAATTGAATCTCACTGACTAAAAGCTTCAATACTAAAGCAAATATGATCACACTTAAGCAATTGCCCATGGTTTTCAACTTCCCGTCCTGTCTTGGGCAGCTAGCGAAGAGACCCCGGTCGGTAATTTCTATGGCCGTGGATGAGCCTGGTATCTCTGCGGGTCCCACCTTGCGTCCACCTATACTGAAAACATACACATGGAATATGTTGAGTCTTGGCGGTCGGCAAACATAAACGCCTTACTACTCATTCATAATGCAAGGTTTCATTCAGAATTAAAACCAGGTAAATGGCGCTCAAATCCAGAGATCGGGTAGAAAGTTTTAAACATGTACAAGTTTTACTTGTAAAGAAATAGCCGTGGAATTATTCTCAGCACTGTCAACAATGAGGAAATGAACATATTGAGCATTTCCCCCACAATCCAGCAGAAATTAAAATATTCAATCCGTAATTACCACTCCCCCATTTTGGATATGACATTGGGAAGCGATCCACCTTACCAAGGTTGGTTGAGGGACCGCGGACAGGCACGTCGGGTTCGTCGTTTATTTCCGCTAAATTGATTAGTCCAACTGACGGGGATCAAATCTCAAAAATAATAACTGCAAAAATTTCATAACTACTTGTAAAATGAGACCAATCGTCCCTGTAGACCGAAAGCACCTAATGCTCACTTGTCCTGAACAATCTGTCACTAAGCCAAGTAGCAACTCTATATGATGTATCCTCATAGTCAAGGCCAATTTCCACCATCACTGTACACATGCATGTACTGAGAAGTAATTTGACAGGTGTTGGATAGCATTTATAATACCCATGCCGCAAGTGGGTTCAATCAATGCAAATCCTTTTGTATACTGAAGGGTCACTGAACCATGGCCTGGGAACTGATAGTTTTGATTGCACAGAGTGGCTTGTAAGTCCAATAAAGTGCTTTTTTTTACACTGTTTACCCTGACCGTTAATTTGGGGGGCACTAAAATAAACAGTTATGTCAGGAAACACCATTTTTATCTCATATGGTTTTTTATAAAAACCATGCACATCACACAATGGAAAAATAGTACAGCTTTTGGTACCCTAATATCGATCAATATAGTCCCATTTAAACACTTGGCTAGTAATTTAAATATGTGGAATTTTTATGTATAAATATAATAAAAAAAAAAAACACTATTAAAAAAACAATCACATTAAATCACTGATGGACTATCCTGCTCATAACTCTCAGGCTGGTAATCTGAAAGGGATTCTAACATAGACATGGTTTAAACCAGGGTTGGTCCTACAAGATTGGACCCCTTTTTTTTCTTTCAAAATATTGTGAAGTTAAATGTAAGGGGTGGCGAGAAATTCCACATGGATGCAGTGGGCCATTCCTGCCCATCCATGAAGAATTTTCTCACCTGTTGCAGCACATTGTGAATATGAGGGAAGGAAAAAAGGCCACTCAGGTAGGACTAAACCCTGGTAAAAACCTGGGACTAAAAGTTATAGACCGGCAGCTCAGAGGTTTTGATCAAACGAACAAGATACCAATATTGAATACGGGAAAATTTGGAGAAAATAATATAGACTTTGCATAATATGAATGTCGCCGAAGACCCGATGCTGCGTGTGCCCCTAGGCGGGGGGGTTTAAAAGTTATATTGGGGTCAAATGTTTGAACTGCTGCTAAATCTAATGAAATATAGCTTCAAATTTAATCCTTAGGTAACCAGGTGAAAAGTCAAGTGGTCACATGGGTGTGTGTGCCTCATTTTCCAAAGAGTATGGAAATCGGCTAAAAGGTCATTGTTATTCAAGAAAGGTCAACGTTTGCATATCCAAGATTTCTTGCCAAAAAAATATCAAAAAAATTTATTTAATGATTATGATTAAAAATCGTATTTTTTATTGTTGATAGGGTTGGTACCCGTTAATAGAGGGGTATAATGTCACACATGTGGGGAGTGGAATCAGCGATGTCTCATAAGCAATAAGGTTGTGGGTTCGAGCCCCGCTGTTCGCCAATGGTTGTGCACTGGGCAAGGACTTTACCTCGCTTGCCTCTCTCCACCCAGGGTATAAATGGGGTACGCATATGTTGGGAATGCAAAAACAGACCCGCTGTGTGGAAGGAGGGCGAACCCAACAACAGCAACATTTATGATGGAGTCTGGCCCAACGCCAATGACAGAGAAATGGGCCATCCGCCTGCGGGCGCACCATTTGCATTTGCATAATTCCCCATCCCCATAGAATCCTAACAGAGAAATTTTGCTACCCCTCCCATTATAACAACAAGAAGATGATAACAGTGCAAAAAGCATTTCATCTGTGGAAGTCCGTCATTAAAATTTTTTAAATATTTTTCCAAAGAAATCTAGGTATGCAAAGAGTGGACCTTTCTTGAATAACAAATGACCTTTATAGAGCATCAGCCCAGAAGGACCATTTGGTAGATGGGAAGTAGGTACCAATATCTGACACCGGGAGTGTATAGGGGGTCACCTGAAATTTAACAGAAAGGGAGTCTGCCGGGTACCATTGGGTGGGGGCAGTCCCGGGGGGGTCCTAAAAGGGGCAAAAAAAGGGTGCTGGCTAGATTGAGAGACTTGGTACACTTAAATCCACCAACATAGTGTGCGCACTACCCTGCCTATATCTGCCAGCATGAACGACAGACATTTTTCCCGTTGGAAAGGGTCCGCCAGACCCCCCACAAAGGGACCCC